>SKCR01014022.1:0-41994 GCA_019454045.1 Zanthoxylum bungeanum | reverse complement strand
CATAGACTAATAAGTTCTTAAAGACATAGAGATCTCGACTTGGATTCGGATTCAAATTTTCCAGGTTTTTCTTTATATCTCAAGTTTTAGGGTTTTTACATAAATTGATTGGATTTTATGGATTTAATATGTTTGGTTGCATGTTTATTTTTATTTAATTACACTAAACCACCGATATGAGTCACTATTTATTTGAATTTGAATTTTATTTATTTACAATTATATTCTGTCCATTCTCTTTCGTTTCTATCAGAATCTTTCCATCCAAGCACTATTCAATCTCGAATAAAACAAAATATCTCTTCAACTTAAATTTTGAATAAGGTTGACAAAAGTTTAATCAAAACCTACAAATAATTTATTCCAGTAAAAAGAAGAAATAATTATTAATTATATAAACAAACATGTAGGTCAATTTTTAAGCGTCCACTTTTTTAATAAATAAGAGCATGATTCGAATAAATTTCATAACATATAAATTTGTATGAAATTCAAATTTATAATTAATCCTAATATTAAATCATTGAAAAAATTCATATAACCAAATATCACATATATTCTTGATCACAATATATGTAGTTACTTGTCTTTATAAAAAAAATATGATTGTTCTTATACTAATCGAAAGAACACGATGTCTAATAAACAAAAATATAAAAGAAAGTGTATTGGAATTTATATTTTCTTTTGAATAGTCCTATATAAATATAAATAAGAAACATAAATTTTAACTGTAGTGATTAATATTGACATAATAGAAATAAACAGGAGGGGTAAATGGAACTTGAATGAAAAATAAACAATAAAATTATATTATTTGAGAGAAAAACCATAATAATAATTGAAATTAGAGATCTAGTTCTAATATATATACTATAATTCTAATAAGGATAATATAATCTCTAATTATTAATACCAATACATAATTATTCATAGAAGCTAAAGCCATATGAGATGAAATGAAAGCAATTAAACCTCAATCAATTCAAATTATGATCATGTCTCTCTTTATCTTTTTTTTTTTTTTTTGAATCGTTTGAAATCTCGCCGTCAAATTATTTTTTCCGGTCTTAAGTGAAGTAGGTAAAACCTCCGGCTGTACCAGACTCTTACAATAAAAGCACTCCTTAGATCTTGAATCATACGCCACCAAACCCAAACCGGACTAATTATCTAAATGACATAAACATGAAATCAATTAAATAATTTACTTTTGTCCTTTTTTTTTAAATTGTGACCCACACTTTGTTGAATACAAGACATCCCTATCCCATCTTCCTCTTCATGAGAAAGCATCTTCAAAAGCTAAAAACATTCAACATCTTCACCCCACTTGTATTCCATTAAAGCTCCTTCAATCAATTATGAACTAACAATCAATAATATTTGGACACACTTTTTTCTAATATAAATCCAACGGCTAAGATCTAATTAGTACACATTCATCTTCTTCCTTTATTCTTATTGTGTGTATCATCAAATGCTATATATCTCTTATGTTACATCAACAATTGATATTATCCAATACATCAAGGACCGCAATAATAATTAACTTGTAAAGAGTTTTACTAATACCGGAGGATATTAAAATTGAAATCCCGATCATTAAACTTGAAATCGATATCGTTTCAATTTCAATACCTCTCGTACTAATATACCGTGAAAAGCAAAAGGAAATAAAGAAGGATTATCTAGCGGAGTCATCGGGATGCTCAATTGTAAAGTGAGTTTCCTTCTTTACCCTCGGTTGAATCCCATAATAACTAACATACCATTTGACGAATTTCCTCAAGCCAGCGGCCAGATCAGTGGTGGGCTTGTACCCAAAATCTCTATAAGCCAAGCTGACATTGGCATGTGTATATGGCACGTCCCCATTTCTCGGCATTCTTATCACGCGCTTCTTCGCTTTCGTGTACAACAAACTCTCCAATATCGACACCAACCTCCCCACCGGAACCGGCGACGTGTTCCCCAGATTGTATACCCTCAGCTGAGCTGGTCCCCGCTTCTTCCCCCCGCTCCCCGTGCTCTTCCCCGCCGTATCCAGCGCCCCGAGACAACCCTTCACCACGTCATCAATGTACGTGAAGTCACGCGCCACCTCTTTGTCTTCCTGCGTCTTGTACACGTCAATCGTCTTGCCTTGTAAAATGTCCTTAGTGAAGAAGAAATAAGCCATGTCGGGTCTCCCCCAGGGACCGTACACTGTAAAGAATCGGAGCCCCGTAAGGGCAAGACCGTAAATATGGTTGTAAGTGTGGGCAATTTCCTCTCCAGCTTTCTTAGTTGCCGCGTACAAACTGGCGGGCTGGTCGGTTCTGTCTGATTCGGAGAAAGGGACTTGTGTGTTGAGCCCGTACACTGAGCTTGATGATGCCCACACGATCGACGGCTGAGGATTCACCGATTTGCAAACTTCTAGAAGGTTGATGAATCCAGCGACGTTAGATGCCACGTAGGACTGAGGGTTCTGCATGGCGTAACGCACGCCGGCTTGTGCTGCTAAGTGTAGTACGTGAGTGAAAGGTACAACGTCGAACAGCTTCGTTAACAAAGCGGCGTCGTTTAAGTCACCTTCCACTATAAAAACCTGATGCTTTTGAAGAAGCTTCTGCCTGTCTCGTTTAAGCGACGGGTCGTAGTAGCCGTTGAAATTATCCAATCCAAGAACGCCGTCGCCGCGCTTCTTGAGCGCGAGAGAGCAGTGGGACCCGACGAAGCCGGCAGCCCCGGTGACCAGGACGGCGATCCCATTAGGGCGGCGAGGTGTGGCGGAGTGGCGAACCTGCTTCTCCCAGGAACCACCACCGACGCCGGAGAAGAAAGAAGACGAGAGAAGGCTATGCTGATGAGCTGTAATGTGATTTTCTGAAAGTGACGGGTGGTGGTGGTGATTGAGTGTAAAGAAAATGATCAGAACAAGTGCAATGAGAATAGTGGCGCGAAACAAGAGCTTCGAAGATGAGTGTAACAATTTTGTCACGTGAAGCCTACGGAGGTAACTGTTGTAACGTTCAAGCTTAATGCTTTTGCTAGTGTCTGGCGGAGAAGCCATTGTTGTTAAAATTCTTTCTTTATCTAGTTTCTGAAGCAACTGTGGTTTTTAATTTATAAAGCAGCAAGAAGAAAGAGAGGGTACGAGAAGAGTGAGTATAATTACAAATATGTCCCTGTGTTTTTGTATTTGCCAGCTATCTTTGGTCTGTTAGATATACTTAACTCACTTCCATGTGACACGCACGTGTTATGATGTAACACAGATAGAGTGCATTTTTGAACAGTAATTAATGAAATCATCATCATCATGCGACCAGATTTCACAGAATCTTCCTCCGGTGATACAGATACTTATACCTTTATCAAAAATAATTATATTACGGTAATAATCATTATAATTATTTTATGTAAAAATATAAATATGTCTATTATTTTTTATCTAAAAACCAAGTCACATTGTAAATTTTCATTTTCGTGCCTACGACCGACAAAAAAAAAAATTTGGAGTCTGAAATTAAATGATTGATTTCTTTGATAATTTTGCTCAAGTAGTCAAGTGGGTTGACTTGTATTCATATAATTTGCGAAACAATATATCCTGCTGGGAGTATTGAATTTATTTATTTAATATGTGTTACGTGAGTCTCACTTATTTTTCGATATTTGATCCAGTATTAGTACCAACTCGGCTCAGTATTATCATATTTTATATTTACATATATTTTTATCTTTTATCTTATTTGGTGTTGCTACGTCGAACCACATAAGTCATATGACAAAATTATATTTAAATCTTTACTTTAACTAAGATTTATAATACATTAAATTTATACATATCTCGATATCTACGATTTACTTTTTTTTTTAATGGTACAATTCACTTTATTCAATATTTATGATACATTCACATATCTCGATATTTATAACGTATGTTAATGATTGTCTACGATATATTGAATTTTCACATATGTCGATATTTACAATTCATTTTAAATATTATTTATGATACATTAAATTTATACACATCTTTATATTTATAATGTACCATAATTTCTATAAGATTCATATATGTTTTTTTTTGTTCTACGTATTTCATTATGATCTTATACTTAAATAAAGAGAAATACACGATATAATTAGAATATCACACTTTTATTTTGATAGACGACTTCAATTAGTGGGACTTCGGCTTTGGTTAATGCTACATATCTTTTGTTCTCTTTTTGAAAAATAAAAACCGCAGCAATGTGTGGTTTTAGTATATCTAGTTATATCCTAATTCTTTACATAAATGTTAAAATGAGATTATGATTCAGAGTTGAATTGTGTTTGCGCTGACTGAGTATGAAATCAACTGTCATATTTTATTTAATGTGGTGAATTCCACATAAATCTTATTTATCTCTTAATTATTGGTCTCATACTAACCAGAAATTTATGTGGAACCAAAATTTGTGATTAATTTAATTAATGAAGAGTTAGTTAGTTAAGAAATCAGATTTGCAAGATAGTTTTGCCTAATGGCAATAATTTGCCGAGAAATTGCTGCAAGAAATATAAAAATATCGCCGCGTCGGTGGTCTAAATCAATTAATCGGGATTTATATTAAACGGTGAGCTGGATTTGGAATTTTGTCCTATTTTGTCAATTTACACAGTACTAGTTGCCCACGATCTCCCCATTTTTTAAAGGAAAATGATAGGTGTACAAATAATTATCCCTAATTTTATCCCTACTCTCTCACTGTAGCTACAGTGAGTTACTGTAGCTCACTGTAGCTACAGTGAGGGAGTAGGGATAAAATTAGGGATAATTGTTTGTACACCTATCATTACTCTTTTTTAAATGTTCCTTTCGGGAGAGTGGATGGATAGATTCTAAACCATTTTGTTTTTTGAGTTTTTTTTTTTTTAAAAAAAATTATTATTTTTAAAATATTGGAAATCACTTAACCCAAACTCTTACAATAAACACATATTGAATTCGAATTCAGGATTACGTGACATTGTATATTTGTTTTATGTCCTATTTTTTAAGAGATTTTATATTCTTTTTGGGTAAATTATTAATTAATCCTATTTCCTAATAATTGTTATTAGTAAATCCATTCTATTAAGTTTTTTCCCTATTTAATCATGTATTTTCAAATTTTACTCCTTTTTATTTATTTTTAATCAAACTTTAGTCTTTTTCTTTTACTAATATAAGATTTGACCACGATTTTCTTCCTTTTTTTTAACCTTTCTATACAAATCATTGTTCACATGAATGGTATTTTTTAATAAGTGAGCAAATCCGAATGTATTTTTTAAATTGAATAATTCGTTTTGAAAATATTTATTTTTCATTAAATGGACATTAAATATGAACTCATGTTTGGTATTTTGGTATGTGAATAGAATCACTTATAATCACATTGTGGCTGTGAGATCACAAATAAAACTGAGACACATAATTAATGTTACATTACTTAAGTTCAAATTTGAGAGATGTTTGTTGATAAAAGTTGTAAATATATATATATATATATATATATATATATAATATATATATATATATATATATATATATATATATTTAAGTGTATATATATTTTTATAAATTGTGATTTGGAGATGAAGGAAATGTGTGTGTTTAAAAATGATTGATCTGAAATCATCAATCTCTTACAAGACATACTGACATTTCTGACCCCCGTCGAAACATATCGATAATATCTTTTATTTAAAATCTTATGATTTGTAAATCGATAATATATTTTTTTTCATGAAATATTTTATATTTTAGGAAATATTTACAATCACATAAAGTATTCCTAAGTATGAGAGAAATGGTATGTCTAATAGGGTGTTGATCATTATAATTTTCACATAATCAAGTCGAAGTGTATGAGTTCTCCACGTAAATTCTTGTGTTGTGTGATTTGTATTTTTCTCTATCTATATTTTATGCTTATTTCGTCGACAAAATACGTCGTTTAGCGTCGAAAATATATCATTTCTCTTCGAAAAATTTTGGACGCAAAATGTTATACTTTAGCGTCGTCGAAAGTTTACATTAATGACCTTCAGTGTCAAATTGAAGAATTTTAACGTCAATATATTTTAACGCTAAAAACCTTATTTTTTGTAGTGAAAATCAACTATGTGATGACCGAATTTGAATATGAGTATGTGATAAATCAAAACAGTCTAAATCAACTATATGAAATGACTTGAGTCTGGATAAGAATATGAGTTTGTGATGATAAAGTACATAACTAACGCATAAAACCAATCATTTTTACTCCAAAATATTTAGAAGAAAATCAACATCCGCAAATTCATTGTGAGGATTCGAATTTTTTAATATCCTTAAAAATAAGACGAGAATGAGTTCATTACTCAACCAATCCGTATTTAATAAGAGGTTTTCAATTTAAATAAATTATTGTAATTACACCTATCATATTCATATGAAATAACTAATTATAAATTTAGAATTTGTCAATCAACCTAGAAAGCAAATTGATATTTCCCATCAGCCAAAAATCAAGAATTCAATTCTAAATGGAAATTAATAAAATGTTTTGCAAGTCGTCTTTCGAACCCATCAATTTTATTTATTATTCCGAAAATTTCCAAAATTTGGGCATTAATAATTAAAATTAAATCTGTATTTATTTCTGGAAATGATTTAAGAAAAAAGACTTTTTCCTCCTTTTTTTTTTTAGCTATTAGCTGGAAAGTCTCTGTCGGGCTCTTTATAAAAATTTATTCGAAGTTGAAATTTAGCATTAAATGTGAAGTCTTTTAATTTTGTCAACTTAAATTTCAATTATTTTTTTATTATTTCTTTTCTCTTCAATAAGTTTAGTAACGAGTAGAACGTAGTGAGAAATCTATAATAATTTTTTAAAAACAAAAAACAAAATACCCCAACAAAGTCTCATAATTTAACTAATGTCTTATTTAACTTTATATACTTATTCATTCATAAAATACGATACTCAGTTAGAGAGAAGAAGAAGAAGAAAAAAACCTTAGTCATTCTTTGGTGATGGGGGACACCATGAATAATTTAGGTCATTTTTCTTTTTATAATCGGAGTGTCCGTGCCGACTTATACGCATATCGATTAATCTTTGGGACTTGTGCCACGTGCCCTCATAAGTTTTCCAACACAGATCAGAGTAAGTCACTAGCCTTTTACACTGAGAAACATGGCCCCAAGAAAATACATCTAGTGAGATTCGAACCTTAAACATATGAGAGAGATCAAACCACTCAAATCCAATGTATTTACCATTGAGGCAACCCTTGAGGTTATTTTGGTCAAAATTGCTAAGAATTGAAACCCTAATTATTGTTCTACAAAGAGTATAAATTAAAAAGAAATGCAAGAAATAAGATTAGTTAGACACACATATTTATAGTGATTTGGTGGTGTAGGGTTCAAGATCTCACATTGAGGTTCAGGGTTCGAATTCATGGAGTGCGTTTCTTGTAAGAGTCTGAGACATTCAGGGGTTTTACCTGCTCCTCTTAAACCTGGAAGAGGTGGTTTAGCGGCGAGATTTCCAACAATTCCAAAAAAAATTAAAAATAATAAAGCTACAATTACTTCGATGTTTCACTTAATGAACAAAATAATTTACAAGTAACACACTCACACCACTCAAATTATCTGCAATCTAATGGTTTAATAAAAAAGATTCTAATATTTTTTTTTATATACTAAGAATTATAGTAATAATGTAAGAAGGCCGATTAAAAAATGTTAAATTTCTTTATATCAAAATTAATCGCATTCAATGATTCTAATCAAGCGATTTAGTTTTGTTTTATTTACTTTGAATCGAATTTAAAAAAGAAATTAATAAGTAGATCATGTGATCATTTCAACTTGATTTAAGTGTGTGTGAACATATTGGTTCTTTAATCCTAATTATTTGCCACGTCAAAGTCTACTAATTAATATATAAGATACCACCGATGCAATAATTAATGTTATATAATTGTATATCATTTTTAGTCCTAATTGATTCTGCCACCGACCATTCACTCTTATGGTGAGTTTGGATATCCTTGTAATTTCGAGTAAATTGAAGGGTACTTTAGGTAGAAAAATCCATGTCCTCATATATTAAATAAGAGCAATAGGTATTGACAAAAATGGGTTAAGGTACGTTAAAGATCGGTAAAGAGATAATTTGGATCGAGTAAGAGATATTGATATTCTAGTTCAAATTTTCATGTGAACGGATACCCACACAGAGGCCCGTGGAGATCTTGTACGTTAGAGACTAATAAGAGATAAAAATTTTCCAGTTGATTGAACATGACGGGTACAAATATTGATATATACATACCATACTCGACTTGTTGTCATCCATAATGAACAATGATGTAAAAACTAAACAATGATTAAAAATGAGGACAAAATCACCAAAACAACATTATTTTTGTCTTTATTTTATTTTAATGGTAAATAAAATAATATCGTTTAATAATAATGTTGTCCCGTGTAATCATGTTTTAATCTCCTTATTATTTTCCATTAATTATTAACCATTTCCCCTGACACACTTTCTCATAGATCTATCCTACCCTTTTGTAATGAGTAAAATTTCAAGTTTTCCAATATTATTATGTTAGATCGTAATTGTATAATTAATGAAAAAAAATGTATATATAAATATTTTTTGCTTAAATATAAATTTAAATTCTTAATATTTTTCTATTTAAAATAGACTTCACTTAATAACCCACACTCATAACACTTAGAGATCTCGAACTCAAGATCTCACTTGAGAAGTTGAGACCAACAAGAATATTATGCGGTTGCTTGACAATTCAAATTATTAACTTCAAATTTCAAGGAAAAAAAATTACATTTATTAATTCGTGGAAAACAATTACAAATAAAGAAAGCTCATATAAACTTTGTGTTTTTTCACAGCAAAATGTTCCTAAAACCAAAAGATGTCTTGGCCTACATAGAATTTATAAAAAAAATTTAATTCAATTCTAACCTTCAAAAAAAATAGTTTTATAATTTGACCTCTCTATATTTATTATTTGCCTTTTTAGATTTTTTTTTTTTAATTTTTAGCTCCACCCTTGTATTTTCATCATCTCTTTGTACAGAGAGTTATATGAGGTATATTAAATGTACTCCATTAATAAAAATATGACATTGTGTTAATTAATAATTTTTTACTCTCTATTATTATTGATTAATTTCAAATTCAATATATATGTGTCAAAATATTAATAAGTGAGTGTACCGGTCATCTATACACCCGTTCGGCCATCCCTCGCAACTCTTTTTAACAACACCCATTAAAAATAAAATTCATACGAAAATTTCAATAAATTAATCACATAAAAAACCATTAAAAAAATTAAAAAATCAATCTTGATAGATATAGACTTCCAATGAGATATATATCTATATTATAAAGCACAATGATGTGAGAGGAAAGAGAATGCAATCAATGGTTATGATTAAGAGAGATAATGTATCCAAATGCTATCTTTATGTGGCTTAATTGGCGGTTCAGATCATTTCATTATAATCTAATGGCTGATAAAGAATTTTTCCATTATATAATCTCTATAAAAATGGAAAATAAAAACTACCAAATAAATTAAAGAATAAAATCATTTAATTAAAAAAAATAAAATCATTTCATTATAGAATATCTCTAAAAATTAACAAACAAATTAAATAACAGAATCTTAATCTCTCTGTAAATTCTGTAAGATCGTGCCCTAAGCACGGACAATATCTAGTATATATATATAAACATAAATTATAGAGTTATAGTGCAAATGGATGGATTATTTTTCAAATTGTGGTGTAATTAATAGTGGATGTAGATGGTAGATGTTACATAAAATGTGACCCACTTATATGTATTAATTATCAAATAAGTGTGAAATGCGTGTCAACTTATTTTGGAGTCACTCTCTTAGTCTCTTTGCCTTAACATGTTATCATTCCATGAGACTTAGGTCTCTTTAATTATCACATGGGAAGAGGGACAAAGCTGGGGCCATATACTTTGACATTTCAACACATTTGTGATTTTCTTTTATGTGTTTCTAGAAGATTCCGCCTCAAATCACCCATTTCGGACTTAAACGGAGCATGAAAAATTTATGGTTATCTCAAACTCTTACAAAAATCGCACTTTCTGAATTCGAACACATGACTTCAAGATAAGATCCTGCCCTACACCACCAAAGCACGCCACTTTGAAGACTGTTTCGAGAAGACTCGTTATATGATAATCATTTATGATTATATCATATATATATATAAGAAAATTATCGGGTACGTGCATATATTTGATTTTAATAAAATGTTTACGGAACTAAAAGATAACAAAAATTGAGAATTATAATATGGTATTTTTATCTTTTAATATATAAAAGTTGGTATACATGCATGATAAATAATAATATATACGTTCACACCAAATAAGGTTATACTTTAATTGACATTTCAACACATATGTGATTTTCTTTTATGGGTTATTTTAAGACTAGTTATATGATAGAATCATTTCTGATTATATCATACTAAAAATTATTGGGTGCGTGGACGTTCAGAATTTAATAAAATTCTGACTGAAAAAAAAATAACAAAAATTCAGAACTATAGTATGGTGTTTTTACCTTTTAATATACAAATATATATATATATATATATATATATATATATATATATATATATATTAATTAATTAATTAGGGTTTCACATTCTTTGCGTAGACTTTGGACCTAAATGTGTGCCCCGGTGAGCTGCATTAATTGTTGACCAATTACTCTTTTTCTTTATTAAAAACAAAATTATAAGGATTTTTTTAGCTTATATATTTATTTTTATTTCAGTTTTGGTCTAAGATTCCTGTTTTTGAGTTGGTATGGGGTTTGGATGACTGGTCTAAAACCTCTAAAAATATTATATTAGATTTTGTGTTTAATTTTTTTTATCAATTATAGTCGATAAATGTTGAATAAAAAATTATATATAATTAAATTTTAATTGATCATTGTTATTAATATATCCCTGATAGAAGACAGCAACTGATCCAAATTCTATTCAAAAATCAAGTGGTTAAGCCTTTTTTAAAAATAATAATAATAAATTTCATAGCTTTGTTTATTATTATTATTTTTTTATTTATTGCAAGTGACAATGAAAGACGAATTAAGTGGTTAAGAAAATTGGTTGACGGATATGATTTTCTAAGTACATGTGTTTTTTTAAAAAAAAAAATCAAATGTGTTAATCCACTTGAATAAATTTATACATTTGAATATTCTATGTTACTTAATAGTTTAATTTTGTGGGTCAAGTAAATTTACTAATATTAATGTAGCAAATAGCAAAGCTAAGGTCCATGATGCTCCAACTCTCATATGTCATGTACAAGGTATTTAATTTCTATTTCAGTCAACCATTTTTAATTTGTGGCTTATTTTTTTAGATCTTGGAGTTGGAGACAGAGGTGAAGTCAAAATTGAGAGAAGGGGATCTCATTTTATTGTTTTATTGGGTCGGAGTTTAGGCAGGGTTTAGAGTTTATCTCAGTTAGTAAAATCTCTTGAATGTAAAAAAAAAATTGTGCAATTCAAATCGTGTTTTTTTTTTGAATTGTTGGAAATTCTGCCGTTAAATTATCTCTTCCGGGTTTAAGTGGAGCAAATAAAACTCTCGGCTGTCTCAGACTCTTACAAGAAACGCACTTCATGTATTCGAACTCATGACCTAAATGTAAGATCTTAAACCCTATACTACCAAGTCACGTCCTTTGGAGACTCAAACCATCTTCACATAAATAAATAAATAAAAATAGTAATAAGATTACTACCAAACTGATCACATGGAAAAAAAAAATGTATGTAATTAAAACCGTGTTCAAATTGCTTATTCAAAGAAAGAAAATCATAATATCAAGTACATTTATTTAATGAGATTATTTCATTTATTTTTCTTGATTCTCTCTCGAGACAATCCGGTAGGACATAATGGGCATTTAGTATTTGTTGAGCGGGACAATGGAGCTTCGTTCCTCAACTCGAGTGCCTCCTAAGCCCCATTTCCATGTGTAAATGAGTGAAATCCATGAGCTAATGATACCTAAGAAGTCATAATAATGAAAAATATTCGGGTTCTTATAATATCTCCAAATGATTGGAAAATTAATATTATATCTTAAATTTATGAAGTGAGATAAGATTTTAATATCCATGAGTTAATGATACCTGAAAAACCATAATGATGAAAAGTGTTCGAGTTTTTAGAGTATCTCCAAATGACCGGAAAATTAATATCATATATATATTCAGTTTACCAAGTGAGATAAGATTAATTTTAATATCCATGAGTTAATGATACCTGAAAAATCATAATAATGAAAAGTGTCCGGTTGTTAGAGTATCTCCAAATGAATGGAAAATTAATATCATATCTTAAATTTACTAAGTGAGATAAGATTTTAATATCTAATAACATTTTATATTCTTATCCTGATTAATTTTCCGGTGACCACACTCAATAAATTTAAGAGAAAAAAATGTCCAACGCATGTTTATAAATATGGGGGCAGACTATTGGGATTTTAAATATATTGATAAAATGATAAAGCTATTGTGGCCAAAGTCCAATAGGTAGAAAATGGGGGAGTAATATTAAAGGAAATTATTAATATATATCTGTTTGCACGATTTTTGTTGATACGCGTGTAAGGTTCAAATCTCTTAAGACACAGTCTCAGAAAGGGGTGTTTGATTCCAAGAAAATGCCTTCAACGAGCGCAAACACACAAATTACAGTTCTACAGATTACAAAGCTACGAAATTAAACTACTTGCTCATTTTGAGTCTTCATTTTTTCCTTTCTTCTTCTTTCTACACTTGAGTCTTTTATAGTGCATGACTTCACCAGACGTTCGAGCGGTTCCGCTGTCTTCATCCCACTTAACCCCCACGTTTTATGCGTATATGTAACTACTGGGTCATGCGAGCAACTGTTGGATCATGCGTGTAACTGTTGGATAACTTACTAAATCGTGGGGGGTTGCAACTTTCGTGCGTGTAACTGTTGGGTAACTTACTAAATCGTGGGGGGTTGCCACTTTCGTGCGTGTAAATTCTCCATAATTGGTCAACCGTTTTGGAAGTGTCTCTTTCTTCTTCGCTCATGATTCTTTGCTCATTTCTTAAATCGTCCTGAATTAAGTCTTCCTAGGCCGAATCCTTCTTTGTCCTGACGTCGTTCCTTTTCGTCATTAGATACGTCGTCCTTTGATACGTCATCCTTTCGGTCCATTCGTTATAGGGAGATTTATTTCTGTTGACAATATCTTGTATGTTAAAATGATAAATAGAACATGTTGTAATTATAAAATGTTTCAATAATAATCAAAGTATTAATATCTATCTTATATGTTATAATTATAAATAGAAATAAGATATTGAGACTGAAGCTATGTTTGCTCGTCTTTGTAAATAGTCCATGTTTAATGTGAAGGAACCTTTTAAGACATAGTATTGCTGATAGATAATGTATTGTTTAAAATCTTATAATTTGTAAATCGATAATATACATTTTTTTTATCTCTAAGGGGTGTGATTTGATGGTGTAGGGTTCCGGATTTCACCTTGAGGTCCTGAGTTTGAATCCAGTAAGTGTGTTTCCTGTAAGAGTCTGGGACAATCGGAGGTTTTACCTGCTCCACTTAAACCCGAAATGAGTGATTTGGTAGCGGAGTTTCCAACAATTCAAAAAAAAAATGATATGTTAATGGGAAGAACTATTAGGGTTGATAAAAAAAATCAGAAAAATAAGGGATTGAGATGAAATGTTATTAAATTCTATGTGTATTTTATGTTTGGTCCTCTTATTTATATAAGTTTGTGAGAAAAATCGCAAAACTCTTTAATGTTTGGTGAAATTATGTAAAATCTAAATTTTACTATGAATATTTTAATTCTTATTGTAAAAATGAGATAAGGACGACAACCGGGATATTATGTCCCAAATTGATCTTATTCTATCTCTCATCAAATGTAATATGAGTTTCATTTATTATGCAAATGCAAGGGGTATACATGTAAAATACTATTAAGTTTTCAATGGTTTGTATAATGCTTTTCAAAAGCAAGAAAGGAGATGCCGGATGGAGCCATATTTACTTTTGGTCTCCTTTAAAGTAAATATATATGAGTTGTAATGTGAATCGATGTTCTTGGGCAAGCAATTGAAAATCTTTACATAAGTTCGATTGAAGTCGGAATGAAATCATTCAAATGAATCTTCTAAAGAACATATCGTTCGAAGTTCCTACTTGGGTTATTCAAATGAGAGAAAATGAGTGTAACCCGATCATGCTTGACAAAATTAATCGAAACCCAAACCCATCTAATGTTTAAAAGTTAAACAAAATTCTCCACTGTTATAATAAATCCCTCATATAATAGGGTTGGCAGAAAATCTCAAATCTCGATCGGGATCTCATCCTGTTTCGTCTGGGATTCAAGATGATTTTCATCCCGAATGAAAATTTCGATCGGGATTCAGGTCGATATATTATACTGAATAAAAAATCGGGTTGAGATTCGAAAGAATTTTTTATCCCGAATCTCAAATTTTAACCTAAAAAATCTCAAATTCCGATCAGAATTCATAATCGAAACCGGAGAGATATCTCTATTTTCATTGTTACTCCTACTCCCCTTTTTTAATTTAATAAAAATAAAAAAAAATAATCAAACAATTGGATCTCATATTTGCCGTATGGCCAACGAAATATATTATTAGAGAATTTAAGAGATAAAAAGTTATTTTGAAAGAGACATGCATCATGATCATGATCATGTGATGACAGGCCCACGCACATGCATGGCCAATCACCTGCACCTTTCTATCGCATTCAAATGCTTCATCAGAATCTGGATCCAATATTGGCAGGCGCTTCACTTAAGACACCGTTTAATTAGCTTATAATATTAGTGCCTTCGACTAGGAGTATTGATAGGATCGGGTCAACTTACAATCCAATTCGATTCGATTTGCACGGATTTAAAAAATAATAATGATTTTTCGGGTTAACCCAACCCGATTCGATTCGATACTATATTTTTTTTATTACTTTTCTATTTTTTTTTTTAAGTTTTTATTATTATTTTATTTGTTTATTATTTTTGTTGTATTGAAACTTTATTTATATTATAATTTTCAGGACATAAAATAACTAATATTTATATTTTAAAATAATTAATTCATTAATCAACTTTTTTTGGGCCGACCAGACCCGATCGGGTTTCATCTCTCAAAATTCGGGTTCGGATTTCCCGACCTGTGAACACTCCTACCTCCGACCACATGTTAGTCTGATGCGAAAGAAAAGATAGGTAAGTTGTCTTTTCAGATTTATCGATCCACTAAAACTCGAGTGTTATAATATTATTTTAACACATATAGTTAACGTTAACATTAATAATGTGTTATATTCTCATAAATTTGAATCGTAAGAACGCGATATTATTTTTTTACGCTAGCGTTAATATTGAATTATATTATAACATTTGTTTTATAATTTATAAATTAACTTATATTCTCCAATGATATTCCCTTCCGGCCAAAATGTATGATTAATTATTGATATACTTATTAAAATAATGTCCACACTAGTCTCAGATGGTAAAAATGTCAATTTTCCCCATTTATGAAAAGAGAGGGGGATACAAACTTATACCATTAGTTGGATAAAACGGTCATTTTACCTGCCAATCCCATCTAAGACTAAGCAAAACGACACCAATTTTTTATTATTTAAAACACATTTTATCATTGAAAAACACAATGCCATTGGCACTTATTTTTGTTTTAGTTTAATTTTAAATCCATGATTTTCTGGAGTTTTGTTTTATTTTTGTTAGTAAAAAATCGGTTATATATTTTTAAACTATCCAGGGGTAACAATGTCTTTTTACATAATAATACAATGGCGATGAGAGATTCTTTGATGCAACGGTGGTATGGGTGACGCGGTACCACAAGCGAATTAAAAAATGACATGTAGAGTTTTTTTACCTATTTTTAATTGTTTTTTAATTTTTTAGCACGCGTGTCAGTGAATGATTGGCTTGTTACATGGATGACATAGTACCACTATTGCATAGAAGATTTTCTCAATGGCGAGGGATAGTACTATTTTTGCAAATATTTCTTAACAAACTTTAACGGAATTAACGGATAAGTGGTTAGATGGTATATTTGCCAAACCTTGTGCAATTTTGTGCCAATTTTAAAAACCTTGATGTTTAATGAACTTGTTCCTCAGGTGATAATTTTTATAAATGATATTATATTACAATTTATGTTTTCATAACTAAATCATTCCTTAGATGAAAATCATGTATAAAAAAATATGTCTACTCTAATGATGATATTTTTGTTACTAATTTTGTTAATCTTTAATAACATAATTATCGCAATTTGTTCATAATAGACGTGACTTTGTGATTTATGGCTCATAATCTGACCTTGAGGTCTTGGGTTCGAATCATGCGTTTCTTCTAAGAGTCTGGGATAGCCGATGATTTTATCTGCTCCGCCTTAAGCCCGAAAGGTGTGGTTTGGTGATACGGAGAAAGTATTATATATGGGGATGAATGTACTTAAAAGTGAACATAGATAATGGTATTCATTTAATCTGAAATTTTATTAAAATATTTTTATAAATTAATAAAAAAAAATAATTTATTGTTAATAAAATAATTTTAATATATCTTATTAAAATAAATAATAAATAATTTTTTTAATTAAATACAAAATTTATGGTCTTTAAATCAATATACTAATTAAGTCTAGACATGCACACGCAGTACATAATCACGTAATTTTCAAAATGCATGATTGTCTCATAACACGTGTCAAAGCACGTGGTCAATTAGAACCAGCAAGTTCTTATTACATGGGGTTGCGTTAATAATTATCATGGACCAGAAAGATTATGACGTTTCATTGTTTTTTTCCCGAAAATAATTAAGTGAAATGTTAACGAGTGTCCTAATAATTCATTTAAGGAAAATTTTGATAAAAAAATAAAAAAATTATTAATATTTTGACAATTTTTTTCATTCCCCATAATTTAACATTTCTTAAATAGATTATTAACGAGTGTCCTAATGACATTCATTAGTATAACCCAATAATTAAATGATGATTACTCAAAAACATCATTCAAAGATCGTAATTCTATGATGAAATACAATTTTAATATACTTTAAAACTCATTTAGTTAGGATAAAACCTAACTTCGGGTGACCGTTAGCTCAATATAAGAAAATTTCGGGTGAGCTATTGTCTACCTAACTTCAAGGAAAAGAAATAATTGTTTGGAAAAAAAAAAAAGAAGAAGAAGAAAGAAGAAATGAGAGTAGAATTGGAGGTAGATAGAAAATGGAAAATGAGGGAAAAGAAAAACATCGAGGAAGGAAAGAAGAAGGAATCGGGGGCTCCAGTATAAAATGTATCGAAGTCCCTCCAGTTAAATTTGAACTGTTTGATCAAAATTATCAAGATTTCGAAATAAAAAAAATTGGAGAGAATTTGTTTCTCTTTCTAAATCGGGCAATTGGATCAAAACTTAACGGTCCAGATTTTATAATGGAATGGGCTCCAATATATTCGTAATGGTTCAGATTTTGTACTGGAGCCCCCGATTCCGAAGATTTGAAATTTTTTTATAGGGTTTTGATTGCAAGTTTTTTTGGGTTTCACACCTTTTTATGACGTATCACTTGTTATCAAAGACACTGTATTTGAAAATTTTAATCTTTGAAGAAAATATAAAATATCACATTTTCATTCACTGCTTGTTACGTGTATATGAATATTGTCCCCAATGGGTGTGGCTTGGTGGTGTAGGGTTTAGGATCTCACCTTGAGGTTCTGGGTTCGAATCCAGGGGGTGCACTTCTTGTAAGAGTCTGGGACAGCTGGTGATTTTACCTGCGCCGCGGCCTAGAATGGGTGGTTTGGTGGCGGGGTTTCCATCGTTTCCAAAAAAAAAAAAAAAAAAAAAGTGTATATGAATATTATCACGAATGATTAAAATATATTTGTAATAATTGTAGACGCTGGTTTTCGCCCGAGGTCCACAATTGAGATTTCGTAGAATGGGGCACTGGCGATCCTGCAAAACAAAGATGTAGAGTGAGCGGGAGTCCTGCCCACCGGTGTGGTGGGTGCCGGGGGCACTCCGACGCTCAAGTCAGTGAATGAACAAAGATAGTAGTAGAAGGAAGGTCAAAGTAAGATACTACATTGAGCTTCGTATGGTGCCGTGAGGGCGGTAGATAGCAGGTATGGCGACTTTTGTGAAAGTCCCAGAGCTATGAGTCGGAGAGCTAGAAATTGCCTCCCCTCCTATTGGAAACTCATTTCCTTTATATACATGCTTAAGTAACGTGTGCCTTTATTGCCATTTGATTGCTTGTCCTTTGGGTCGTCATTACTGTCGATTTCATGAGGGGGGTTTTATTTGTATTTGCCGGTTGTTGGCTGGCAACTGTTGAACTTATGAATGGCGTTTATGAACTTAGGCGTTACGTGGGCCGGCCTCTGGATGGTCCTTCGGTTACGGGTGTTGGTGTTCATCGGGCCTGGGCCGACATTATGTCTTTGGGGTTTGATTAGGAGGCTTCAGGGGTGCGTTCAGTAGTGAGTCTGAAGTAAAATGACGAAACTACCCATGGACCAAATTTGGCCCAAACAGTTTGTCCCCTACTCTCTAAGTCATTGGCTTGGAGAGTACTTGACGCATGTGTCGCATGGGACGATGCCATATTATGTAGCTGTACTCGAGCGTTGATGTCGCCTACTAATTGAACTAAACGAATGTCAAGTTATCAACTTGAGCCTACAAGAGCCATTGGGGAAAATACCCAATCGTTTGGACCCGATGAAGGTTAGTATATCAGTCATACGACATATGTAATCCATGTCTACAAGTTGACACGAAATGAGTCTATGGGGGATGTCCCCGGTCGACTGGACTTGATGAGTCCAGGAGGATATGAGTCATACGACATGCGTAAACCATGTCTACAACTTTGACTCGACATGAGTCCATGGGGGATGTCCCCGGTCGACTGGACCTGATGAGTCCAGGAAGGTATAATTCATACGACATGTGTAATTCATGTCTACAATTGACTCGACATGAGTCTATGGGGGATGTCCCCGGTCGACTGGACTTGATGAGTCCAGGAAGGTATAATTCATACGACATATGTAATCCATGTCTACAACTTGACTCGACATGAGTCTATGGGGGATGTCCCCGGTCGACTGGATTTGATGAGTCCAGGAAGGTATAATTCATACGACATGTGTAATTCATGTCCTCAAGTTGACTCGAAATGAGTCTATGGGGGATGTCCCCGGTCGACTGGACTTGATGAGTCCAGGAGGATATGAGTCATACGACATGCGTAATCCATGTCTACAACTTTGACTCGACATGAGTCCATGGGGGATGTCCCCGGTCGACTGGACTTGATGAGTCCAGGAAGGTATAATTCATACGACATGTGTAATTCATGTCTACAAGTTGACTCGAAATGAGTCTATGGGGGATGTCCCCGGTCGACTGGACTTGATGAGTCCAGGAGGATATGAGTCATACGACATGCGTAATCCATGTCTACAACTTTGACTCGACACGAGTCCATGGGGGATGTCCCCGGTCGACTGGACTTGATGAGTCCAGGAAGGTATAATTCATACGACATGTGTAATTCATGTCTACAAATTGACTCGACATGAGTCTATGGGGGATGTCCCCGGTCGACTGGATTTGATGAGTCCAGGAAAGTATTCACTCGTTTGGTATCAAAGAGGGACCAAACCGAGGCTACACGTCAAGTGGACCAGAAGAAGGTCCAATGTTGAACCTGGCTCCATCATGAGCCAATTGAGGAGTATCCCCAGTCTGCTTGACCTGATGAAGGTCTGGACAATCTCAAGCCTACTGGTCCTGAAGAGGAACCATGAGGAGTTTTCATATAGTTTGGACCTAGCGAAGGTTCAGGTCTTGAGTTGGGCATTTGGAGAGCGTGTCGGCTGGACAAATGATCTTATTAATATTTGAGGAAGGAAATTCTTTTATCTTCCAAATTGTCCACAGTCTACTGGATCTTGCAAATCTTCTAAACCGGTCTTCATTTTTTTTTTTAAACCTGATGAATGTTAACAATTGTCTTTATTCTTATGGACTTGATGAAAGTCAAAAGGAGACTACGAGACTGGGGGCATGCACATTGGCTGCAGGATATTCACTTTACTGAATTTGTGCATGTTGGTTAGAAGACATTCATGTTACTGGGTGCACACTGTAGACGCTGGTTTTCGCCCGAGGTCCACAATCGAGAATTTGTAGTTGGGGGCGCTAGCGATCATGCAAAACAAGAGTAAAATGAGCGGGAGTTCTGCCCACCGGTGTGGTGGGTGCCGGGGGCACTCCGACGCTCAAGTCAGTGAAGGATGACGAGCTGTAAGTAATGGAATAGCAAGGCTAGAGACTACCTTGATCCCCATGTGATGCCGTGAGGGCGGTAGGATGGTGATTATATGAATTCTGGAGAGAATCCCCCCCTCCACCGTGGGGCCTTCTTTCTTATATACCTATCTGTGGGTCTGCACTTGATTACTCGTCTGTTGAGTCTTGGTAACGGTCGGCTTTATGAGGGATATTCACTGCATTTGCCCGTTTGTAGGCTGGAAACTGTCGAATTTATGTATGGTGTTTATGAACTTAGGAGTTACGTGGGCCGGCCTCTGGATAGTCCTTCGGTTATGGGTGTCGGTGTTCATCGGGCCTGGGCCGACATTATGTCTTTGGGGTTTGATTAGGAGGCTTCAAGGGTGTATTTGGTAATGGTCCTGGAGCAAAATGTCGAAATTACCCTTGGACCAAATTTGGCCCGTACAGTTTGTCCCCTACTCTCTAAGTCAAGGAGTCCTTGGCTTGGAGAGTATTTGATGCGTGTGTCGAGCCATTCGATGTAGGTGTACCTGAGCGCTGATTCTAGTTGTTCGAGCCAGATGATGGTCGGGATAATGAAATCGACTCTTACTGGAGCCATTGGGGAAGTGCCCAATTGATTGAACCAGATGAAGGTCAGTACGTCAGTCATACGACATGTGCCTTGACTCGAAATGAATCTATGGGGTTCGTCCCCAGTTGACTGGACTTGATGAGTCCATGAGAGTATAATTCAAACGACATGTGTAATCCATGTCTACTACTTGACTCGACATGAGTCCATGGGGGGTGTCCCCGGTCGACTGGACTTGATGAGTCCAGGAGGGTATAATTCATACGACATGTGTAATCCATGTCTGCAACTTGACTCGACATGAGTCCATGGGGGGATGTCCCCGGTCGACTGGACTTGATGAGTCCAGGAATGTATAATTCATACAACATGTGTATATCTACAACTTGACTCTACATGAGTCCGTGGGGGATGTCCCCGGTCGACTGAACCAGATGAGGGTTCAGGAGTTTATTTGACTCGACACGAGTCTGTGGGGGATGTCCCCGGTCGACTGAACCAGATGAGGGTTCAGGAGTTTATTTGACTCGACAAGAGTCAATGGGGGATGTCCCCGGTCGACTGAACCAGATGAGGGTTCAGGAGTTTATTTGACTCGACAAGAGTCCATGGGGGATGTCCCCGGTCGACTGAACCAGATGAGGGTTCAGGAGTTTATTTGACTCGACAAGAGTCCATGGGGGATGTCCCCGGTCGACTGAACCAGATGAGGGTTCAGGAGTTTATTTGACTCGACAAGAGTCAATGGGGGATGTCCCCGGTCGACTGAACCAGATGAGGGTTCAGGAGTTTATTTGACTCGACAAGAGTCCATGGGGGATGTCCCCGGTCGACTGAACCAGATGAGGGTTCATGAGTTTATTTGACTCGACAAAAGTCAATGGGGGATGTCCCCGGTCGATTGAACCAGATGAGGGTTCAGGAGTCTATTTGACTCGACAAGAGTCCATGGGGGATGTCCCCGGTCGACTGAACCAGATGAGGTTCAGGATTTAAGTCATACGACATTTGTATGTCTACAACTTGACTCGACATGAGTCTATGGGGGATGTCCCCTGTCAACTGGACTTGATGAGACCAGGACAATCTTCATACTACTGGTCAATGACCATGAGAGTCTTCAAATTTTCCTAGACCAGATGAAGGTATATGAGGGTCTTTCTTTCTCATACTACAGGTCCTGATGAATATCAATGAGGGTCTTTATTCCTCATACTACCATCCTTATAAGACCCAACAAAGGTCAGTGAGAGTTTGAATAGACCTCATGGAAGTCCAAAATGATTTTCACTCTACCTACTAGATGAAGGTTGGTCGATTGAACCTGATGTAGGTTCTAAATTGATTCGTACATGTGGGTTTTGTTCAAGAAATGATTGCGGCCGTGGTGTGTGGCTTCGTGGTGGACATCTCGGCGGGGTCTTTCATTCGCCCAATGGTCTTTCTTGGCACATGGGCTGGTGTGGTCCCTTAGACTTTAGGCCTTTGCCCTGTTGCATACGTCATGGAGTAGTATGGTATGGCATGTCCCATGATTTTGCATGCCAACATACTTGCATGGTAGTCCCTTAGACGATGCTCCTCGTCCTTGTTGGTGATTTATCTTTGGCGAGCTATGCATGGTTCTTCATCTTCCTTGGTCGTATCATGGCAATTGCGCATGGGTCAAGTTAGCGCGACCAACTTTTAAGCTAATGGGTTCAGTCTACCAAGCTAGTGTGCATGTCTTCACGTAGAGTGGCTTTCTTACGTGCTGCAGTATCAGGAAGCTAATTGCGGATGGAGTAGTTTTTTTTTTTTTTTTTTTTGACTTCATTCTTTGGGCTTTTGCTAATGGGTAGGTGTGTGCTCGGCCTGCGTCTTCCAAGATCAAAGCGAGAATTTAGACTCTCAAGCAGCAATCTTGACCACATTGACTGAAACACTAGTTCTACCGAACATCTTATTCGACGACTTGGTTCACTATTTTGGAATCCCACAGTTCGAGCTCTTTCGACACGACGTTGTTGAACCAATTCTGCTCGATGTTGATCAGACTTACTTCATTGCTTGCCCTGCCTACCCCTTATAGGCACACTGTCGAATGGGATTGCTAATTTATGATGGGTCTTCGATTTTGCTTTGTCGAGTAGCATTTCAATTTCTGTTCTGATTTGCTACTCGCGCGAACAACAGAGGAGAATAAACGCCATATCGCCTCCCCTGTCTATTTCAAAACCCTAGGATCTGTTACACCGTGGATTTACAGATGATTCTTTATATGTTTTTGGATGTAACAATCGAAAGTTTTATGTGTTATCAGGCATAATGGGGGTACGAAATTCAGCTTTTGATTTTCACATGAAGAGCCAAATAGAGTCCACCAACTACTCGAGAGAATGTCGGGCCACTGCTGTTGATAATAAGTCCGGAGAGCTTGGATTCTACCTCGTGCACATGCATCACTGTCGGGGCAGGGCGGTATCACTGAAGAAGCAGTTGAATTTTCATTCCTAGCACTATGACCAACAAGGAAGGGATGTAAAAAATCCTCGTAGTTCTCCGTTTGATAGAACTGGTTTATGCTGCCCAAAACCATACGACAAAACCAACTCTAAAGAAAATGGCAATAGGCTATTAACTTATGGCTCATCTCTACGACGCTTTGAACCACGGGACGCCCTCTACTCTACGACGAGCCACGAAGATCATGCCTTCGCATGGGCCACATGTGGCTCATCTCTCGACTTGGAACGGTCGTGCCAGAGATCGCACCCATGGCCTTGTCTGATGGCTAAATCATTGTCCCACCAACTTAATTCCTTCACTGTAGAGTCGGGTTCCATTTAACGTACAGAGTCCGGATTGGTTTGGATCTGCGTCTGTGCAAGTAGTGGAGTGTTGTGTGGACTGGTCGTTTGACAGCTTTGCATCTGACTCGTGGAATGGGTGTGTGGGTTCATTTTATTCTTTGGGGAAGCTGCTTCAATTTCGAATGGGACTGCCCATGGCTGGAGTTAGGCTATTTGATTAGGGCACCTGATTTCTAATCAGGCGGTTGCATTTGGGGTCGAGTGGGTTCGTGAAATTAGGGCGTTTAAAAGATGGATTCGAGTCGAAGAGCCGTGGAGTCGTATTGGAGATCCAAGATGATCGATGGTGCCTCAGTCAGATGAAGACAAGGTGATGCCTGGATCACAAGAGCCTTGTTGTCAAGCAGAAGGCATTGTGACTAATAAAATATGCAGTGGCGAAGTCTGGTACAGAGTTCTGGAGGGAAATGCAAAGACATTCAGCAGCTGTGCGTCAGTTATAGAATGACAATAGAAGTTATAGAATTCCAAATCTTAGAAGGTCATTAACAACTGAGAATATGACTACTCAGATAGATATGAACCAGTTGATTTGCGCAACAAAAATAAGGGTGGTCTTAGGATTTCTAAAAATGTGGCCATTGAATCTTGGTACCAGGATTCAAGTGTCGTGAAAGAAGAAAGGTTAAATGGGGACTCTAGTGCAAGTTATACGGAGGGTAAGACATGTGAAGAGAAGTTGTTGGAGACCATTGTGACGTCTGGTGGTTTACGTCTCCAACCAACTCGAGATGTTATTGAAGTTTTCCTTATTGAGGCTGCAAAGTTGGATGCATTGGCTATGAGTCGGGCCATTGAAATAAAACTTCAATCGCCAATGTGGCAGGTTCGGATGAAGGCTGTCTATGTACTTGAGTCAATTTTGAGGAAAATGGGCGATGAAAATTCTCAGTTATTGCGTCTTACTTTTGTGAGAATAATGATGTTGTTGTTAGATGTTCATTCTCCTCAAACTTCTCTAAGGGAAAAGGCTAAGAATGTGTTGGGCCTTCTTGGTAGAGAGCAGGCAGGAGGCCTGGTAAGTGGCTCACAGAGGTCAGTGAAATTTAGGCCAAACTGACGGCTGTTCGCTGCCATCAGATGTCGTTTGCTGAGTAGAAGCCAGAGGCTTGCTATTCCGAACACCCAAACCACTCCATTCTTCATGTACCTCCATATCACCGTTATAAATTTCTGATACAACAGATTGCATAAGAGCATTCCAACTCCCACTTTGTAGAGAATGAACTGCACCCGAAAACTCCGTACTATCCAATGTACCAGAGCATCCTGGCTCCATGGTGTTACTTCCAAAGGCATCCCACAAAGCCAATTTGTTCTGGCTGCCATATGCTCAGGCTGCATTGAAAAATTTGATGCATTCTGCATAGGCATGTCATTGATAAGACCTGATACGTGACCGTCTGCTTCTTCTTTTGCTCATGGGTGATGATCACAATGAAATGGGACAGTCACCCCATAACGGATCTTCACAAGCGTTAATTGGAGCGTCCTCATTGAGTCCAACCTACATCCTTGTAATGTCGAGTGAGATAGAATCCTCATGATGTGTCTTTATTTGAAGCATCTTCCTTGAGCCGAGACTAGATCCCCGTAGTGCCGAGTGGAATGCCAACTAGTTGTATCTTCATTTAGACCATCAGTCTTAAGCCGAGGCTACATCTTTATAGTGTCGTGTTTTATTTTGCCTCTAGTTAGTAGTTTTTCTTGTCGTGTGGGATGGAACCTCAACTATCTAGTTAGAACTTCTTCCATCTCACGTCGTATGAGATCTTGAACAAGTGACAAGCCTCACATGTAGAGTGTCGAATGGAATTTCAAGCAAATGATAAGCTATATTTTTATGATGACAAATGGACATCCTCTAATACACTGATGTCGAGTGAAGCATCCCTAACAAGTCATATGCCTTATTGCAAGTGTCGACTGTGATATCCTTATCAATTATCAGGTTGTAGACTGTAGTGTCGACTGGGTCACCATTGCAAGTCTCATACCATAAATGGTGGTACCAACTATGACATCTATTATAAGTCCAAGCCATAAATTGATGTCGACTGGGATACCTATAACAGTTTTCTAGCTATATGGTGTGGTATGGACTGGGGAAACTATAACGATTTTCAAGCTATGATACCGATTATAAGTCCCACGTTTTACTAATGTCGATTGGGAGATTCTTAAAAAATGCAAGACATACCTGGCAATGCTGACCGGGATTGTCCTCGCCAAATCTTCATTCTGGTAATGTCTTCTGGAGGAGATGAGGATCATCTCAACGTTGTCTGAAGAAGATAACACTTCTTTTCACGTAGTCTGGATGTGGTGGCAATCCTCCTGCATAGTTTATTGGTTTATTGGAGTATGACTTGTGTTTATGAGGATATTCTCTGGCTGACTGGTAGAAGTGTGTAGAATGATCTAAGTGTTGGTTCACTGGTAGTCTTTGCATGCTAAGAATCGCTAAGGCCCCACGGTGGGCGCCAAATTGTAGACGCTGGTTTTCGCCCGAGGTCCACAATCGAGAATTTGTAGTTGGGGGCGCTAGCGATCCTGCAAAACAAGAGTAAAATGAGCGGGAGTTCTGCCCACCGTGTGGTGGGTGCCGGGGGCACTCCGACGCTCAAGTCAGTGAAGGATGACGAGCTGTAAGTAATGGAATAGCAAGGCTAGAGACTACCTTGATCCCCATGTGATGCCGTGAGGGCGGTAGGATGGTGATTATATGAATTCTGGAGAGAATCCCCCCCCCTCCACCGTGGGCCTTCTTTCTTATATACCTATCTGTGGGTCTGCACTTGATTACTCGTCTGTTGAGTCTTGGTAACGGTCGGCTTTATGAGGGATATTCACTGCATTTGCCCGTTTGTAGGCTGGAAACTGTCGAATTTATGTATGGTGTTTATGAACTTAGGAGTTACGTGGGCCGGCCTCTGGATAGTCCTTCGGTTATGGGTGTTGGTGTTCATCGGGCCTGGGCCGACATTATGTCTTTGGGGTTTGATTAGGAGGCTTCAAGGGTGTATTTGGTAATGGTCCTGGAGTAAAATGTCGAAATTACCCTTGGACCAAATTTGGCCCGTACACACACATGTTGGCTGGATACATGCAGGTTGGCGAGAGGCACATACTTCAGCTGGGAGCATGTAGGTTGGCTGGAAGTATGCACGTTGGCTGACTATGCATGGTTCGCCTATTTCTACATGAGGGGGTGTAGCATGGGTTTATGTCGACATACACCCAGATTGCTTACTGGTGTTGTTCCTCAGTATATGTCGACGGGAGCAGGCCATTCCTTAGCTCCTGTCGAGCCTAACGATATATGTGAATAAAAATGAAGTAACAAATTCAAAAGAATAATAGCACACTACATATTCTCAATTGATGCAGGAAGCACGTTACAAACACAAACATGAAGTAGGCTATGCGCACAGGAGGAGCCCAAAATCCGAATCAAAATTCAAGCCCGCCACAACGCCATTCAGTCAGCCCACTTAATCAAAAATCCAATCAGAGGACTCGTACTCACCAATTACTCATCATGAATCAAAAGGCATTAGACCAAAACATGCACTATCAAATAGCCCACATAAAACCCATCAGCCCACACAATTAGCAATGAGTCACGATGACTTATTTCCAGCAGCCCACGAGCAAAACACCAAAAATTTATAGAACAATCGACACTACCGAACCAGGCCCAAGTAGCAGGCCCAAAACGCATGAGTAAATCCACTGGAGCCCACACACTCTAATCGCCCAAAGCCGAGAAACCCAATCAAAAGCCTCAGATCAAGCGCCCAAATTGAGTAGTGCAAAAAGCTAGACGCCAAAGCCAGCTCATGACCAAGAGGGACACAATCATTCCACTGGGCTTAAATGTATCTTATAAGGAGCCCAGGAAGTAAAAATAAGCCAATTCCCTTAGTCCCACATCGCCTGGGAAAATACCAACCTCCAACCTCCCACAAAACATCAAGCTTACAAAGCAGACAATGTTAAACCAAAACCAGAAGGCCTCTGCTTTGTATTTTCTCTCATAACAGCCCCCATACATGTCTAACGTGGTCAGGGAATACAATATAAGTACTCAGAAAGCTTAGTCTATTTCTAACAGCTGCAGAAATCTCCTCCACAACATGGTAAATTGAGGTTTCATTATGATCAAATACCATTCGATTTCTTTCATACCATATGTGGTATATAGAGGCAGCAAGAGTACACCCATGGTTATGGGTGTAAGCCACATGGTTATGGACTCACCCTTGTTCTGCAATCTTCGAACTTTTTTTTTGTGAACCTTCCCCGACACTACACCCATATCAGTAAGGAGATTTTGTCTGAAAACACAACAAGTTTGGCTGTGCTTCGGTATCCATTTTCACTCTACTCAGATTGATTCTCAAGAGTTTCTCCGAGAGAGAGAGATATCAAAAATTGGATAGTTATTCCATACAAGTATAGGCCATGCAAGCACAGTGTCACACGGGCTTGCATAAAGGCAGTCTGTCCATGTCGAAGTGCACAATGCTGGTACAATCGTGGTCATCAATTCCTCAAGTCGCCCCTGTAAAATTTCTACGACGGTGATGTTTCGTCTGTCTATCATTTGATTGATTGGTTAATCAGGCGAGGGTTTTAGATTCGACTATGCCAGAAGCTTCGAGAGATTGAGTCACTATTACTCTTGGTCGTGTCGGCCAGGTGGTGAAGAGGCGAGTCAACAACAAATGACAAATTGGGGGTGACTCCATCAGATCTGGGTCCTTAGGGTCGGCCTCTGTGTTCAAACTCAAGGCGTGACACTCGATTCTGAAGATGTGTTGAGTATGCACTTCTGAAGAAGATGAGGTTTGAACTGATACTGCTGTCGCTTCTAGCTCATTCTTGCTCTTTTGCTTTAATGGTGTGGAAATGGATGATCCAATGTCTTTAGATTTGATCTTTGTTGCATCCTTCGGCTCTGAAGAAGTGAAACGCTAGTCTAAGAACACTGGTCCAAGGTTGAATTTGTTGGCTTCGTCTGAAGTAGCCTGGAAATCTAGAAAGGTTTTTTAGATCTGCGTTTGTGACGGCTTCAAAGAGAGTGAAATGGATGAGTGAGATTAAGACAGAGTTTGGGTTCGTCCATTGCATGTAGAGTGACTTTATTTACATTGTGTGTAGTGAATTCTTTATTGGCCCAGCTCTTTCAGTATAGAGGCAGTTAGCTTCATAACATGTGTGTGTAGACTGGATGCTGGGAATCTCCATGACTAGAATTGACTCACATATGGGGCTGGTTGGTTTATTATACTTCTACTCGGATGGGCCCTCAACATTGAAGATTAAAACATCAATTGCTTTTTATTGTAAACAAGCTAATAAAAATGGTCCCACGCGACTCTACACAGACGCACAATTGATCAGCGATTGGGCCACCTCTATTCTCAATATTTTGAAGTTGAGACTTCGATTAGACAAATTGGGTGCTGGCGATTTGGGCTTTCACGTGGCTCATGGTTCAGCCTGCTTCATGTTTCATTGGAGCTGTCTGTTGCAGTCTGGGCTTTATCAATTCATGGGTTGTTTCCTATGCTTCTAGGCTGCTTTAGAGGTTTGAGGAGCTGGCTTTAGTTTTGGATCAGTATGTGATGGTCCTTGAAGTATGGATTGTTGCTGAAAAAGGTAGTATAGGTTGTCGCTTTTGTTGTAGATTGCGGCTTTCACCTATCTCGTGGGGGATAAGCTTTGCTGTTATTGGCAACTTTGACTCTGAGCATATTTCCACGTGCCTTGGGGCTTTGGGCACTTGATTAATTGGCAAGTGGGCCATTTTTCTTATATTTAACTTGGGCTTGTAAATTTTAGTGTGGCTTCTTGGGCTGGGTCTCATGAGATTCCTTCTTGTAAGTTTGAGAGTGGTCCTCCATGCTTGGCTCCTTGGGCCAAGTTTCGGATTTGGTTGTTCCTCATTATGAGATCTGGAAGTTCAAGGTTATTGTGATGGTGTGGGTTCTTACTTTTGGGCATTATTGTCGTGTGGGTCCATTGTCGCATGGGTAATGGGTTCAGTGATAGAGCGGGGAATTGGTTTGGTAATGGGTTTCCTTCGAGCGGAGTACCCTCTTTAAGAATGAGTCTACTGCCTCGAAATGAAGTGAGACACTCACCCCACAATGGATCTTCACAAGCGTTAACTGGAGCGTCTTCATTGAGTCCAGTCTACATCCTTGCAATGTCGAGTGGGATAGGATCCTCTTGTTGTGTCTTCATTTAGAGCATCACTCTTAAGCCAAGACTACACCTTTATAGTTTTTTTTTATTGTCGTGTGTGATGGATTCTCAACCATCTAGTTAGGACTTCTCCATTGTCTTGTGGAATGAAACTCCAGCCATTTAACTAGGATTTTTTCATTCTCATGTCAAATGAGATCTTGAACAAAATCAAGCCTCATATGTGGAGGGTCGAGTGGAATCTTTAGCAAGCGACAAGCTACATATATAGTAATGTCAACTGGGACATCCTCCACAACGCACTAATGTCGAGTGGGAGATCCCCAACAAATTCTTGCCAAACATTATAAATATCGACTGAGTAATCCACGACAATTATCTAGTTATAAATTATAGTGTTGACTGGGACACCCATAGCGAGTCTTAAATTATAACTGTAATGCCAACTAGGTCATTAATTATAAGTCCCAAGCCACATATTGATGTCGATTGGGACACTCATAACAATTACCAAGTTGAGAATCATAGTGTCGTCTGAGACACTCATATATAATATCGTATTATAACACCTACTATAAGCCTCATGCCTTAGTGATGTCGACTGAGACATTCTTAAAAAGTGTAAGTCATACCTGGTAAGGTTGATAGGGATGTCCACGCCAAGTCTTCATCCGGGTACTGTCGACTGGGACATCGCTTCATCATGTGAGGTAAATGGTAGGAAATATAGTTCCATTGAAGGGAGGTGTCTTGCTCCTGATGTAGGTCCATGATTCTAAGGTCCAACTGAGTCTAGAGTTGACGAAACTCCATTCACATAATCTTTCATGCCACATAGAGGAGACGACCGTCCTCTTTCGTAATCTGAAGGGGATAATATTCTATCCATGCCATTTGGATTATGAGGTAATTGCCCTAAGTGGTTTCGAATAGATTTCGACCTTAAAGAATACTTATTGGTTGATTGGGTATGCCGGGGATTACGGGGGTATTCTCATGTCGACTGGAGGAAGTGTGCTATAGAACCATTCTTTCGAACTCTTGTATTTCCTTTCACATTGAGGATGTGACTTGTTGTGATTAGTCGGTTGGAGAATCATGGTGGCTTTTCTGGTAATTAAGTGGAAGGCCATCTGATGGTGGATTTTTGCTTGTCGAATGCTCATAAGAGATCGAATCAGATGACATGATTGTTGGGGTGACCCGTAGCCTCAGGCCTTTTGGTGGTTGAAGAAATATGTTCCAATGTTTGTGATTATCTTTTGAGGATGGCTAATTTGGTGATCATAAGATTTTGAGTTTACTCGTCGCGTGATGCCATATAAGTATGGGTGTTTGAAAGGATTGTAGATGGAGAGATATTTGCATGCTATGAATCGCTAGGGCCCCACGGTGGGCGCCAAATTGTAGACGCTGGTTTTCGCCCGAGGTCCACAATTGAGATTTCGTAGAATGGGGCACTGGCGATCCTGCAAAACAAAGATGTAGAGTGAGCGGGAGTCCTGCCCACCGGTGTGGTGGGTGCCGGGGGCACTCCGACGCTCAAGTCAGTGAATGAACAAAGATAGTAGTAGAAGGAAGGTCAAAGTAAGATACTACCTTGAGCTTCGTAGGGTGTCGTGAGGGCGGTAGATAGCAGGTATGGCGACTTTTGTGAAAGTCCCAGAGCTATGAGTCGGAGAGCTAGAAATTGCCTCCCCTCCTATTGGAAACTCATTTCCTTTATATACATGCTTAAGTAACGTGTGCCTTTATTGCCATTTGATTGCTTGTCATTTGGGTCGTCATTACTGTCGATTTCATGAGGGGGGTTTTATTTGTATTTGCCGGTTGTTGGCTGGCAAACTGTTGAACTTATGAATGGTGTTTATGAACTTAGGCGTTACGTGGGCGGCCTCTGGATGGTCCTTCGGTTACGGGTGTTGGTGTTCATCGGGCCTGGGCCGACATTATGTCTTTGGGGTTTGATTAGGAGGCTTCAGGGGTGCGTTCAGTATTGAGTCTGAAGTAAAATGACGAAACTACCCATGGACCAAATTTGGCCCAAACAATAATTAATGAATGAATAAAATGAAGTAATGTTTCTAAAACACCAAAAAAATTCCCCATATTTTATGGTCCTTATGCTTATAAATTTAAATTAGTTACTAGTAACTAACTATAAACTACATAAAATATATTATTTTGAATGCAATTTTTTTTTTTTAAATCTTTATTTCAAAACATATATTGATAGTATTCGTGATTGTTATTGTAAGTCCTCGCTGAAAAGCTCTTGGTAGATTTATCTGCAATAACAATTTTTGAATTCATCTATAATTAATCGGCAATTTTTATTAGTGGGAATGATAAATCATATCAAAATATTGCATGTGGATGATAAAGGAAAAAAAATATATAACAAAAAATAATTGTCTGATAAAGTAAAAAGTGGGGACTATTAACGGATTATAATGGTACGATAATATTAATTTACGTATTTGATATGTCCAACTAATTAACAACGAATGAAAAATTATATATGTATTTGGTCTTAATATACGGTCCGCAAGCAAACCTCTTTTCACACGCATATTTTACTTTTAATATTTTGATTAAAAAAATGATATTCATATATCTGATCTTAACACCCCACCACCTCGGAGAAAATCTTCTATGCAACAGTGGTACTACGTCATCCATACAACAAGTCAATCATCCACTGCCACGCGTGCTAAAAAATTAAAAACAACTAAAAAATAGATGAAGAAACTATATATGTCATTTTTTAATTCGCTTGTGGTACCACGTCATTCATACCAATGTTGCACCAAAAAATCTCTCCCAACCTCGACCCCATGTTCCCCCATAGTAATTTGCCAATTTATTACACCAAGTAACTCATTTTTCCAGTGGGCTTTCCTTAGTTGGGGCTTTGGATCTTGAAATGGGCTTTTCAGATTTTGGTCCTTAAAAAAGTGTTGTTCATGAAAATTTTGCATTATAAAAACAAAATTTGGCAGTTGGGAATAGAATAAGAAAGCATTCAACAGAAATTCTTCAGATTAGACTTGGTTGGGTTCAATAAATGATCTAGATTGCCAAAAAGAAAAGGAACCATAGTCAATTAGGAGCCAGTAACATGAGATAGCAAAAGATAATAACAATAATAAGGGTCATCTCGTTAATAATCTATTTAAGGAAAATTTTGATATTATTTTTATAGGGAATGAAAAAAACTATCAAAACATTAATGATTTTTTTAATTTTTCCCATCAAAACTTTCTTTAAATGGATTCTTAACGAATGCCCTAAGAGCACTCGTTAACATTTCCCTAATAATAATAATAATAGAGGCGGAGACAAGATTTTATTTTAGGGTTGACTAAAATAATTTCATATAATATTAGTGGGTTAAATATTTTATCATTATTTTTTTAAAAAAATACGATAAATTATGGAATCGGCATTGGTTAAAGAAATGCAGTTGCAGAAAATATATAAATATATAGAGATTCAAGACTGCTCTTCTTCTCAGGATTTCCATCAAGATTTTATTCAGCAGACTTGGATTAGCTACCTCTTTGCAAACAAGTCCCCATTTTTTAGTATCTCCTCACCCACCTCTGTGTGTGTTTTTTTTTTTTTTCGTAATCGTTGAAAATTCCTCCGCCAAACCACTCGTTCCAGGTTTAAAACGGAACAGGTAAAAACCCCGGCTGTCTTATGCTCTTATCAAAAACACATTTTCTGGATTTGAACTCAGACCCGAAGACCTGATCATGATTCCCACACCACAAAACCACTCGCCTTGGACAATCTTCTTCTTATGTGTTTTGCTAGATAGGAAAATGAAAGATCCTCAGAAGCTTTGACAGACACATTTTAGTCTCTGCAAGTAAAAACTTACCAGATCATTCAATTTCCAATTCAAACTTCAACATGTACATGCATCAAGCATTATACTCAACTAGTACTCAACGTATGGTATTTCAGGGATGTCAATCGGGACATCTTGCGCCGTCCCAAATATGATTTGGGACGAAAAAATAATCTCGAATCTCGACCGGTTTTTGAATTGGGATGAAAAGGCGTCCAAATCTTGATCGAGATTCAAGATTTTTTATGCTAAACTTCGAGATGTAAAATTGTCCAAAATTCCAACTTAATTTTTATTCGAGACGAAAAATCATCTTTAATCTACCGGATTGAGGATTTTCTACCAATCCTATACATATGTAAACTTTAAATTTTGGACTTGAATTCAGTACAAAGCTGAATCTTATAGCCATTGGATGATTTATATGCAATAGAATTTTAAAAATATATTACTAATAAAACATACATGACAAAAGATTATAGAAAATTGTGAAAAATTATAACTGCTTACGTTTTGATTAGATTGGGGGTAAGAAGGTTTATTAAAATATGGTTAGGTAATAAGAGGTAAAGTAAAATAAATTATATTTTTATGTTTGGAATTATATTACGGTAAAAATGATGTTTGGTTAGAATGTATTGTAAAGTAAAGTTAATTATAAAAATATAGAATTACCTTTACAATGTAATTTACATTAGATTTTATAATAAAAATTACTATTAAATAAAATATAATCAATTTCCAAAAATTATTACCGTAAATGAAGAACAATTTTGATAGTGAAAATGATTTAATCAACGAATAAATTGAGAATATTGAAAAACTAATGGGATATTTTTGGAATAACTTTATAAAATCATACCTCCCCAAAACATTTTTTCACAAACACCAAAATTTATTTTACTTTAAATTACATTATTATACATTCTCAAACCCTAATCCAAGTCAAAGCAAACACTTGATCCAAATTCCATTTTCACAATCTTGGCAGATTTCGTTTGCGATTTGCTCATTATATGGAAGCTCTCAAATACATAATTTGTTGCTTTATTTGTAGAATGACAAGCATATGATCATCTGATCCCCATTTCAAAAAAAAAAACAAAAACATAAAATGAAACCAGATGTTGACTTTTAAACCTATGAAACAAAATCCAAAGACCCTTTAATTTTTCTTTCTTTCCCCTCCCTAAGTGTTGCAGATAACAGAGAGTAACATCGATGAGACCTAGTCCTTGTATTTCATCTCGGAAATTTTGAAGCCAGGCATGTCAAATGAGCCTGAAAACTTCTCAACATCAGCCTTGAGGGCCTCAATGTCCTTGTTGTTCACCAGACCCTTGTTGAAGTCCTTCAAGAGCTTTCCGTACTGCTTTTGAATTTCCAATGTGAGGGTCACAGCGCGGTGAAGGAACTCGCCAATCTGCTCAAAGTCCTTTTCCACCAAACCTCTGGAAGTCATAGCGGGGGTACCTGTCATACAGAAACTCCCATCACTACGAAAAATTGTTTCTTATCGACAATCCATAAACAATCAGAAGGATGACCTTAGTGAATCATATTATGTCAAGTCTATCTTGTACTACAGTGTGAAACAAGCAAGTAGTGTCTAATTCACTCCGAATTAAACGCCTCACATTTGCATACAAAGACCACAACAGTTGATCTATGAAGAACAATAATAATTCTTACCAATTCTTACTCCACCAGGGGCCAAGGCACTGCTGTCACCAAACACAGCATTCTTGTTCACAGTAATGTTGCAAAGGTCACAGAGCTTCTCAACCTTATTGCCTTTAAAAGAGCATTAACAAAGTCAAAGAGTTAAATCTACACCTATCAAAACATGTAAATTACTAACCTCCTGAAATAAGTAAATGCAAATTATTTACCTGTCAATCCAAGAGGACGAAGATCCCAGAGGACGAGGTGGTTCTCAGTTCCACTAGTGACAAGGTTGTATCCCTTGCTCATCAAGTAATTCCCTAGGGCAACTGCATTGGCCTTGGCTTGCTTAGCATAGACCTTGAATGCAGGGGTCGAGGCCTGCTTCAGGGCAACTGCCAGAGCACCAATCTGGTGGTTGTGAGGACCACCTTGGAGAGATGGGAAGACGGCAAAGTTAACCTTGTCTTCGAAGTTATAAACCGCATCCTCTGGCTGGCCCTTCTTGGGTGGTTTAGGACCCTTGCGGTAGAAGATCATACCGGCCCTAGGACCCCTCAAGCTCTTGTGAGTAGTGGTTGTGACTATGTCACAGTACTCAAAGGGATTTGCGGCTTCCTACAAACACCCAAAAAAGAACATCATCACACCAAAACATATATACAATATAAAAATTGTAATATATGAAAATACTGCAACCCCACTTCTTGTTGTAAGAACCCAAAGATTCCATTAATTCATAGCATTGACAAAATTGAAATTAGATTAGCATGCTTGGCAATAAACAAACTTCCGAGCTAAGATTGAAATTGCAGTACATATGTTATACTCAAAACTAAAAACTATGAGAGATTGTGTGTCGACCAAATAATTTCTTATACCCTCCGTCCCAATCAATAGATCTAAAATTTCACTCAGCTGTCAAATTCAACCAACCTCTACTTAGAATAGTATCAGATCTAATTCATATTTAATGTTTTAAAAAATGAAACAAGATCCACCCAATATCACATTCCAAATTTCACATCTCTTAGATCCATTACCAAGGACTAAGATTATCATTTTCTTTTTAAAAAATAAAATAAAATCACATAGATACTTCTAATTCCATTATCAACCTTCATAGCCACACTATTTACAAGATCACAGCAAAACAAACAATGTAAAATACTATAATCAAAAAAGCGAAAACTATTTATAATAATAAAAAATGCAGATCTGAGTATGATGAGATACCTGAGCAGCAACAAGGCCACTGATATGAGCCATGTCACAGAGCAAAAGGGCGCCACACTTATCAGCAACAGCTCTAAATCTAGCATAATCCCAGTCCCTGGGATACGCACTGCCACCACAAATGATCAACTTTGGCCTAAAATCCAACGCCTTCTCCTCCAACTTCTCGTAATCAATATACCCAGTACTCGAATTCACCTTGTACGGCAAGCTCTCAAAGTAAATCGAAGTCGCCGATATCTTTTTCCCCGCCAGAAGTGTAATACCCATGTGTCAAATGCCCTCCCGACGGCAAGTCCAGCCCCATGATACGGTCATGCGGCTCGAGCACAGCCGTGTAAGCGGCGAAGTTAGCTGGGGAGCCGGAGTAAGGCTGCACGTTGACTCCCCTTGGTGGGGTCCAAATTGAAAGCTTGTAAAGCTCTAGAGCGGCAGAGATTCTCGATCTCGTCGATAATTCGTTGCCGCCGTAGTAACGGTTGCCGGGCATGCCCTCGGAGTACTTGTTGGTGAGGGCGCTGCCGAGGGCTTCGATGACGGCGAAGGAGGTGAAGTTCTCGGAGGCGATTAGCTCGATGCCGCGGCATTGTCGCCGTTTCTCTTTCTCTATCAGGTCGTGGATTTCTGGGTCTACGGTTTCCAGTGAGGAGTTGCCCCACTCGTTCACTGGATCCATTTTCTGGATTCACTGAAAAAAGAAAAATGAAAAACGAAAAAATGGAAAGGCTGGGTGGTGGGCGAGTTGATGCTGAGAATTTTGGGGTTTAAAAAGACACTGGTTTGTTTTCAAATTACTATTTTATCCTTTGAGGGGGTGATTTATTTTTACGAAATAACATACTAGATCCCTCATTTCTTAAAAATTTTCCTAATCAATTGAAATGACAAATTTACATTTTAATTTAGCCCCAAGTTATGTGACATTTCCAAGTATCAACTAATATATTTGCATCAATAGTTGTTTGGTTTGACTGGGCTTTAATATTAAAATATCTAATTTTGAGAAAATGACATATGTATACTCAAAATTATTAAAAATAAATATTCAGCACCTAAAATTTTAAAAAAAAATTGGATTTTTTTTAACATTCGTTAAATTTCAGGTGGATAAATGACAAAATTTCTTAAATTTTTGTGATTATTGAAAAATTTTAATAATTTTGAATACATAAATGATATTTTTTCAAAATTAAATGTTTTCTCGAATATTAGACAATTTTCAGGTTGACAAATGCTACTTTCCCTATTTTTATTATTGAAAATTAACATGTCTAATTGAGCCGATTTTAAATATCAAAACTTGATTCTAAATATTAGATGAAATTTTTATTCTATTCAAAAAATCCGATTAATATTTATAACTCAATTTTACTTATTGACTTTAACTAGCACTAGCATGCCACCATCTGTGACTTTAGTCTTATTTATAGTTGTATTTAGATATATATCTATTTCTTTGTCAGAGTTTTTCTAATTTACTGAAAAAGCTTTATAATTAGTACAATTCGATGACAACCCCTAATCTTTTAAAAATCTTATTAAGTCGAAGTTTTTTTTTCAAGGTGTATTTATTACCACATACCTCTCATTTTTTAGTCTAAGAAACAATTATTTTACCATCTTTTTTTATTGTAATCTTGTATTGCATGAAATATGACTCTAGAGGTAGTTCTTATGAAAATTTCCGAATTCTTTGATTTTCAAAAAAAAAATACTTTTAAAATTTGTGCATTTTTTAAAACATAATTTACTAACCATGAAAATGATTACACATTAATATCTATAATATCTGGAATACATTTTGTTGGAGGTTAAATTTGGTGCGGCATTGTCAAGATGACATGTGGCATTGAAGATTCAAAAACCTCAGTATTTGAGGGCCATTCATCATGTGACACATGGCTCACTTAGGACAAGTATACCAACTTAGGATAGACCCGGTCATTGTTCGGAACTGAACCGAATGATTTATGGTTTTAGGAAGTTGCAACCGTATAATCGGAAAAAATCAGTTCGGTTTCGATTTAGTCCTTCATTTTTTTTTTTTTTGGGAAAAATGTGGTTTTGGTATGATTCTCAACAGAACTGAACCTTAAAGTTACGATTCCATTTTATGTGGAATCGTAACCGAAGCGAAATAGATTTCGATTCGATTTTGGTTTTGGAACATGAATCAGATGGAACCGTAAGATTACGATTCGGTTCCGGTTCCGAATCGAAACCGTGGCCGGATCTGTCTTAGGATGAATGACCAAATAAAGAACTGTCACGTGGAATCTATACACTATTATAAAACAAAACTTAATAAAGTTTTCCCATTGATTCAAGAAAATTATAAGCTCTTATTGGTTTATTAAATTATTAATATTTTATTTTTAAATTATTAATTACTAACTACTAATTACTAATTCTTAATTTATTATTTATTAATTGTTAATTAACTATTAATAATAATTAAAAATTCAATGAATTTAATGATACATTATTTCATATTAATTACTAATTCTTAATTTATTATTTATTAATCTATATAATATTGATAACACTTGAAAATTCAATGAATTTAATGATATAAGCATTATATTTATTATTGTTAATGATTGTTAATTAATTAAGTATTAATAACACTTGAAAATTCAATGAATTTAACAATAAATTATTTCACATTAATTACTAAATTACCTTATGAGATTATTTATTTATTTTCGCAAGTCTTTGACTGAATCTACAAATTAAGTATTTTTTCATTTGTTTAATTGGGAAAAAAATCTTACATTTTATTGTTGAATTTGTTTGCAGGGTCAACATTTGATATGATTAATGTACGATTCATAGTTCATGTCAAGCTCTTAGGTAAATAATAATTTTGACGAAGACTATTAGTAGAATGAATTATCCGTATAAAAATTATGGTTTGGGTTTTTATTTGATTAAGGTTTGTCTTCCTTTTGAAGTTGTGGCTCATCTACAATGATGGTTACAAAGATTATATTTTGATCAAGTTTTATGAAATTGTAATTACATGGATTTCGAATTTAGTTTAAAAAATCATTTTTGTATTAATTAAATTATAGTCTTAATGCCTAATCATTTTTATCTGTGATTGTATATATTATGTGCAATGCAGATATAGTACTTGAATTGAATTGGCTAAATTTGAGTATTGGTTTTCAAAAGTTTAGAAAATAATCAATGTGAAACTCTCATTTTGTAAAATATTATTCGTAAGTTGATATAAAAGGAAAAATACTAAAATAACAAATTATAAATATAAAAAAAAACTAATAAATCTACATGAAAGCTACAATATTCAATCTTCACTTTCAAAATTAGAACTATCATCTTCCCCGAAGAGATATAAAAAAAACAAATCATCATTCCTCCAAAATAAAAAACTAACACATGGTTGGAAATGTATCACCACATATAGGTGGATCTACATATCAACAAATATTTAGGTAAAAAAATACCAAAAAAACTAACCCTTATGAGAAAAAGCTCGAAGACCTCACAAAGGAAGGGGGTTGGACAAAAAAAGAAAAACAAAAATAGGAGAAAAGAGATGAAAAGGAAAAGATATAGAGAGAAAAAAACGAGAGAAATGAGAAAATGGGGGAGTGAATGGAGAGAATACGAAAGAAAAGGGAGATGGGAAGATTACTTATGTGTGGCTGTAAAATAAATTTAGGGTTGGCTTTTTTTTAAAAATGTAGGTAAAAGAGATTGTTTTGTAATATTTTAAAAATGATCGGTCATTGAACCGGCGATTTAAAAAGTTTAATAGATCATCGGTTCGACCGTTTGAATTGTTTTAGTTGGACCGACATAACCGACTGACGTAATAAATAATTTTAATTAATTAAAAATTATTTAAAAAATTATTTTTTTGTTTAACCGATTTTGATCGATTTTTTAATACCATAATTTTTAAGGTTCAACCGGACCGGACTCAACTCACGGTCGATTCCAATTTGACCAGTTCAACCGACCGGTCCGATCCAATTTTAAAAATAATGATGTTTTGTGCTCACAGTTTGAGAAGGTTCAATTGTATCAACATCAAATTTGTAAAAAGAATCAAATTCTTCTTGGTAATTATGTTATGCAAGAGTAAAAAAAAAACTCTTATATTCTTTTTATACCAGATATCAGGAAATTCTTACACTCCACTCCTAAATCATAGTATATATATATTGTGAAGAAGGTTATATGATTTTTCCCATTTTTTATTTTGTTCAATATAAATTCGAAGTATGACTCCCACGATGTCGAAATTGAAGTTGGTAAGGGAAGGAGACTGTCTTGTGCTCAAATATCAATCCCATCATGTCGACATTGAAGTTGGTAATGTTAGGAAATATTGGTGTAACAATAATACAAGTTACGATTTAATTGTCTAAGTCCTGTATTTGAATTTATAATGTGTATTTTTAAAAAAAAAAAAAATTGGGATAATCGAAAATTTTACTTATTTCGTTTAAAGTTTGGATCATGTGATTTAGTGACGAATTTTTAATATTTTGCAAAAAAAAAAAAAACTTTTTTTTTTTAAAATTATCTCGTGGTTGGTGGGGTGTGCTTTCTTTTTAGCTTTGAAAAAACAAATTTGGCTGGTTAGTTTTGTGAAGTTGTTGAGTGACATCCCCAAAGGGTGTGGTTTGGTGGTATAAGGTATAAGAACTTACCTTGAGGTTCTGGATTCGAATCTAGGAGATGCACTTCTTGTAAGAGCCTGGGACAACCAGTGATTTTACCTGCGCCGCAGTAAAAAATGAGTGGTTTGATGACGGAGTTTCCATTGTTTCAAAAAAAAAAAAAATTTCTTGAGTGACGTTTTGGTAATTTCAATCCCACCAACCCCTTTTGAATTTTTGCCACACAAAAAGAAAAATATACAAATGCACTGCTGGGCTTTACACCAACCCCTCTAGATGATGACGTATTTAATTTCCCATTCCGATCATTGTGTTTATAGATTATAATATTTTGGGGGGATGGATTTCTTTTTACTCTGTTTTTAAGATGGAAGGTTCAATTTTTTTA
>SKCR01014021.1:0-44722 GCA_019454045.1 Zanthoxylum bungeanum | reverse complement strand
ATTATTTAATGAATTATGGCATAAATATAAATTGATTTTTGGTAAATCATTTGAATTAACAAACCATTACACAATTCTCTCTCAAATGCTCTCTTCTCACGCCCAAGGGGCAAAACTCACGTTTTTGGAAGCCAAAAACGTGAGCAAGGGAAGCAAGAGTTGGTTTCTCATGGTGAAAATCAAGTGCTAGCACACTACGAGTCTTGCGAAGGTGGTAGGGAGGTTCCCCCATGAGACGGGATCCATCCGACGAAGATTGGAGCTCCGTTTCTTCACTCAATTTTCTGTTTTGTAGGACAGTGGACTGTTGCAGTGATGAGATGAATGCAGTGCGTTTTTGGGCTTGAATCATCTCCAAATCGACTCAACCGATCAATGTGAGTATTCCGCTACCTCCGTTGATGTGTTCACACATAATTTCATGTCTTGTTTGACCTTGGGACCTTATAGAAAACCAACAGTAAGGTCTATGTTGAGTCGCACAGAGCTACATATTTCCTTCTGGGGATATGCATTGAACAGTCCAATACTTATTTTGAATAAGGTTCCGTCAAAGTCTGTTCAACAGACTCCATATGAAATATAGACAGGAAAGAAATAGGGTTTTTCATTCCTGAAGATTTGGGGTTCTGGGCATACGTCAAACGTTTGGAACGTACCAAACTAGAACCCAAATCGGATAAATGCCTATTTGTAGGATATCCTAGGAAACCAAAGGATATTACTTCTACACCCACAAGAGAACAAAGTATTTGTTGCTCTACATGTGGTTTTCCTTGAAAAGGAATTCCTAAATGCAGTGATAAGGGAGGAAAGTATAACTCGATAAAAATCGGAGTGATACTGTTCCTGGCACAGAATCCTTAACGGAACATGAACAGTCCATCAAGGATGAGATTGTACCACAATCTTCGAATACACAAGGACCGCGTAGGTAGGAGAGAGTCAGAAAATAACATGAGAGGTACGGGTTTCTGATCTCACCTCATGTGGATATTAATCTTATTGAGGAAGACGAACCGGCTACGTATGAGGAAACGATACAAGGTACCGACTCCGGTTTATGGCAAGAAGCCATGAATTCTGAAATGGATTCCATGTACACCAACCAAGTTTGGACACTGGTTGATGCACCAGAAGGCGTAAAGCCTATTGGTTGCAAATGGGTATTCAAGAGGAAGACCGACTTGCATGGCAACATACAAACGTACAAGCTAGGCTTGTAGTGAAGGGTATCGTCAACGACATGGTGTCGATTACGACGAAAATTTTTCACCCTTTGCCATGATTAAATCCATTCGGATAATGCTTGCTATTGCTGCATATTTTGATTACGAGATATGGCAGATAGACATCAAAACCGCTTTCCTTAACGGAAACCTTTTGTACCAAGACTTGCAAACAAGGTTTTGTAAGATAAATCGATCAATTTATGGATTGAAGCAAGCATCGCATTCTTGGAACCAACATTTTGATGAGATCATAAAAGAATATGATTTCGTTCAAAACGAGGATGATCTTTGTGTATATAAAAAGGTTAGTGGGAGTGCACTGACATTCATTGTCCTTTACGTTGATGATATATTGCTTTTTGGCAATGACATTCCCATGTTAACATCGGTGAAAGCTTGGCTTTCATTAAAATTCTCCATGAAAGATCTGGGAGAATCAGCCTTTATTCTAGGAATAAAGATCTATCGGGATAGATCTAGAAAGCTGATTGGACTCTCCCATAGTACATATGTTGACAAAGTGTTGAAGAGATTAAAGATGGATCAGTCCAAGAGGGGACTGTTGCCAGTGTCACATGGCGTCACTCTATCTAAGGACATGTGTCCTAAAACTCAAGATGAGAGAGACAGCATGAGTCGGATAACGTTTACCTCGGCAGTCGAATCGATCATGTATGCCATGATATGTACGCGACCTGATGTCTCCTATGCTTTGAGCATGTGTAGTCGCTATCAGGTCAATCAAGGTGATAGTCACTGGATGGCGGTTAAGAATATCGTTAAGTATCTTAGGCGAACTAAGGATGCTTTCTTAATCTATGAAGATGGAGAACTTGAGGTAACTGGGTTTACCGATGCAAGTTTCCAAACCGATAAAGATGACTGTAAGTCGCAATACGGGTACATATTTTGTTTGAATAACGGAGCAGTAAGCTGGAAATCATCCAAGCAAGAAACTGTTGCCGATTCAACAACAGAAGCGGAGTATATTGCTGCAGCTGAAGCAGCAAAATAAGCAGTTTGGATCCGAAAATTCCTAATTGAATTAGGAGTAGTTCTATTAGCAGTTGAGCCCGTTCCATTGTATTATGACAATAACGGGGCTATAGCGCAGGCTAAGGAACCACGGTCTCATCAACTATCAAAGCATGTTCTTCGACGTTTCCCTCTGATTCGTGAGATCATACATCGTGGCGATGTGAAGATTGAGAAGGTCGCATCAGAGGACAACATTTGCAGATCCGTTAACGAAAGCTATTCCTCAGCAAAAGTTTGGGCAACATGTACATAGTTCAGGTATTAGATGCTTGAGTGACTGGCTATAGGCCAAGTGGGAGATTGTTAGACAATTATGACCCATAGTGTCACTATTTGTAAAAGACATTGTGGTTTTTGTACAATTAATTATGTAGCAATGAAATTGCATTTTATCATTTTTTAATTTCATTACTTAATATATATATATATATATAAATGATAAAAGTCCCATATGATTAGTTCCGGATTGTAAGATATGAGACAGTATCAATCCATAAAGGTTTAATCATTAAATATCTCTAGTCGTAGTATTATCGAGATTGGACATCGATAATGCGGAATAGACTAGTATTGCACTTGTGCGTGTTATGGAAGCGTAACGACATAGTTCTCATATATTTAAGTATTGGATACTTATGCAAGTGCGATAGGAGATTATGTTTACCGATGATACGGAAACAGCTTCGCTCTAGATAGACCCTGCGGAATCCCATTGGTAGTATGACTATGTGTCCTTGGGAATCTGCATCAGGGTAGGTGTAATTGGTCTTAACCTGAGACTTGCATCGCTAGTACTTACGACAATCAATACGCTTTGGTTTTGGTCGTCCAGGACTTTAACAAGTTCTGTGTATGCCTCTTCTGGGTTTATTGAGAATCGTAGTGTATTGGGTGTGATGTCAAGATGGAAGTATCACTTCAGTCATATGGAGATGATGATCACGCATTGATACAGAACTGGTACTCTAAATTGGTTGCAACCATCGGGATAATATGACTTGGTCATGATTATCCGATTAAAGAGACTAGTTGCTTGTAATCTGATATATGCTTCGTATGGGGCAGACACTATTCCAGCCCTAGGACTTAAATGTGACATCCGATACTGCATCGTAATACGCAATACTACGTATACTACGACTGATATAGATTATATATTCCATTAAGCATATTTCTGGAGAATTGGGTAGACACGGTGCTTTGCTAGAAGCCAACCAAGTCTCGTAAATCGGTAAAAATGTAGTACAAGGTACGTACCTGTTCGGATAGTCCGACGACCGGATTTACTACCAACATATCCAGGGATCTCTTGGGTCACTTCCCGATGATTCACCGATGACGTATGATTCAAACATAATTAATCTTGGATTAATTACGGAGAGATTTTATCTAGGATAAAATACTATTGAAGAGAGAGAACGATTAATTCGGAATTAATCGATAAAATAATATATTCGATATATTAATCAAAATTAGATTTCGACGCGGAATTAAAATTAGATTTTAATTTGGGAAACGAGTTAGTTTAGAATTAATTCGCGAGCGACGTGAATAGTAAATTTGATTTAATTACGTCGCAACGAAAAATTTGTTAATTAGCAATTAACGAAACCGAGCCTGGGATGTGTTTGTGAGGCCACTTCGATTTTGAATCAAGTGCGGCCACAAGTCACATCACTCGTCACATCGCTCATCACATAACATGTCACTTTAGTGATGGACGTCCATTCACCTTTTTGGTGAGTGAAAACTAGTCACTATTCATGATGTTGGTTGTTGAGAGCCTTTAATGCCATTTTGGCTCCGAATTTGGGTTTTGACTTTTTGAAAGCCATATACCAAACTTTGGTAACACTTTTGGTATAACTTTTTTTTTAGAAAACAAAATCAAAACACACACTCTCTCTCCTTTTGCTCATTGCCGTGAGCATCCACCAAGAACAAAGAAAATTGTTTTCTTTCTACATTTTCTAGCACACATCAAAGGATCATAAAAGGTGATAGGGAAACCAACCTTGGAGCTTGGAATCCTTTCAAAAGCTTGGAGCTCATTCATCTTCTACAAAGGATCACCTGGCCAAATTCAACAAAGAGATTTCGGTGTTCATTTTCTTCAAAATCCATTCAATGTAAGTGTGATTCCGCCTCACTTCTTTGAGTATTCATTATTTTCATTGTTGAAATATGATATTGGGACCACATTAGAAACCAACACCTATACCACTATCTTTGGGGTCATCTATGGTGTTGGACGTGTCCTGCAAGCCTACCTCATTGTTGAGTTTCAATCAAGTCCCAAGGATCATAAATCATGTATAAACAAGTTGAATACATATCAAAGGAGGTGCGGAATAACTCACATTGATCGGTAGAGATGCAACAAAGACCACGAACGCACTGCTCTCCCTTGCTCGGCAGTGAGCTGCGAACATGGTGGACTGCTCGGCGTGAGGGCTGCTTCCTCCTCCAAGAATCGGCCATTAATGGACACCATTGAAGCTCCAAGCTTCAAGCTTCCAAGCTCACGAACTCAATCCCTATCACCTTTGTATTCCTCCATGAGTGTGCTAGCACATAGATCTTGTAACAAGATCATTGCTTCTCCAATTTCTTTCGGTCCAACAGAGAAAAAGATGAAGAAAAAGGTCCAAGACCGAGAGAGAAGATGAAGAAGTTTTTGGCTCCAAAATGAGCAAAAACGTGTGTACAGAGGAGAGAGAGGAGGGAAAAGAAAAAGTAATAGGTTTTATTGATTTATTTCCAAAAATAAATAAAACATATATACCAAAATCTTTTTCCAAAAGCAAAGCATTAAATGCTTGTCAATCAACACAAATCAACTCACATCAATCACTCAAATGTCACATCACTCAAAGTGACATGTTATTTGACGCTTGATGTGATTTGCGATTTGACGCTTGATTTGACTTGCGTGCCGCACTCGAATTCGAAATGCGAATGCGCTCGCAAACAATCCCGGGCTCGGGTTCGCTAATTCCAAATTAACAATTTTTTGTTGCGTCGTAATTAAATGATTACGCCTAGCGAATTCACTATTCACGTCGCTAACGAATCAATTCTAAATTGATTCGTTCGCCCGAATTAAAATCAAATTTCAATTCTTCGTCGAAATCTAATTTCGTTATTAATATATCGAATATATTATTTATCGATTAATTCCAAATTAATCGTTCTCTCTCTTTAACGATATTTTATCCGAGATAAAATATCTCCGTAATTAATCCAGATTAATTTTCTCTCTCATCGAATTAATCCCAGATTAATTAAAATGCGAGTCATACGTCATCGGTGAATCTTCAGGAACCGACCCATGAGATCTCCGGATATGTTGGCAGTAAATACGGTCGTCGGACTATCCGAACACGTAAGTATCGCGTACTACGTTTATACCGATTTACAAGACAAGGTTGGCTTCTAGCAAAGCGCCATGCCTACCCAATTCTCCAGAAATATTCTTACAGGAATATATAGATCTGTATCAAGCGTAGTATACCGTAGTATTGTGCATATCGGCCCAGTATCGGATAGTCACGTGCTAGGGCTGGGGCTGGATAAGTGTCTGCCCCGTCCGAAGCACATGTCGGATGTCTGGTAACTAGTCTCTATAATCGGATATGCATGACCTAGTCATAACATCCCGATGGTTGCGCAACACTTAAGAGCACTAATACCGTATCCTGCGTGACATCATCTCCACTATGACTGAACTGATACTTCCGTCTTGACATCACACCCAATACACTACGACTCTCTGATAAACCCAGAAGTGGTGTACGCAGAACCGGTTAAAGCCCTGTACCACCAAGACCAAAGTCTATCGATTATCGTAAGTATTAGCGATGTAAGTCTCAGGTTAAGACTATACACACCTACCTTGATTTCGGCCTCCCATAGACACATAGTCATAATACCAATGGGATTCCGAAGGTCTATCCAGAGCGAAGCTGTTTCCCGTACCATCGGTGAAACACAACCTCCTAACGCACTTGCATAAGTATCCAATACTTATATATATGAGAACTATGCCGTTGTGCCCTCACAACGTACACAAGTGCAATACTAGCCTATTCCGCATTATCGATGTCCAGTCTCGATAATACTCCGGCTAGGGATATTTAATGATTAATCCTTCGGGGATTGATACTGTCTCATATCATTCTGAATCCAGGAACTAATCATAGGGACCTCTCTTCATTTATATATCTATGGTGATCTAATCACAAATGATGAGAGTGCAATTTCCTTGTCACATAGTTAATTTGCTACAACAACACAATGATCTGTGTAAATAGTGACGCTATGGGTCATTTTGTCCAACAATCTCCCACTTGGCACATAGCCAGTCACTCAAGTGTCCCACACCCGAACTATGTACGGTTCGCTCAAATTGCTGAGGAAAGGTTTTCGTCAGCGGATTTGCTTAATTATCGTCTGACGCGATTTACACGATCATCACATCGCCACGATGTATGATCCGAACGAATCAGATGATATAGAAGTATATATCTGGATCGTCGATGAGACCTTTAATTCCTTAGCCTGTGCTGACGCCTAGCTCAGCTGCTAAAAGAACTATATCTAATCTAATTAGATTTATTTTTGATCCAAATGGCTTCTATTGCTGCCTCAGCTGCAGCAATAATCCGCATTTGTTGTTTATTCGGCAACAGTTATCTTGCTCGGAAGATTTCCAGCTACTGTCCCGTTATTCAAACTTTATAGTACCGCAGTATTTACCGGTTTGGAAACTTGCAGCAGTGATCCTAGTCACTTCAAGTTCTCCTGCTCCATTATTTAAGACAGCATCTTTAGTTCTCTAAGATACTAATAGATGTCCTTAACTTCAATCCAATGACTATCACTTGGATTGACCCGATTGTGACTCCATATGCTCAAAGCGTATGAGACACCATATCAAGTACATTTTAAATGTACATTTCCCAGAGAGTGTTAACAACTCCAAATCTATCCCTGTAGATCTTTATTCCTTGAATAAAGGTTGTTACTCCCCAGAATTCTACGGAGAATTTCTATGAAAGAATATCTATGAAAGCCAAGCTTTCATCAATTGCTTTATGGGAATTTCATTGTCAGTGTCCTCCCACTAACCTCCTTATATACACAAGAATTATTTCATTTTGAGTCAAATCATAAACCATTATGATTATTTCAAAACGTCAGTTCCAAGAACTTTATGTTTGTTTCAATCCAAACATGGATCGAATAACCGCAAACCTTGTTTGTCGGTTATACAAAATCGTCAGGATGTTGTAAGCATCCTCCAAAAGGTTTCCTTTTCAGGAAAGCGATTTTGATCTGCAACTGACACATTTCATAAATGAAATATGCAGTTATCAAAAAGCATCTTCAAAATGGATTTACCATGGCAACAGGTAAAAGGTTGAACCTTTATTAACACAATGTTGATAACGATACCTTTCCGTCAAAAGCCCAGCTTTGTACGTTGGTATGTGCCTTCCATGTATGTCTTCCTTGAAGACGTTTAATGTACCAATAGGCACAATGCCTTGTGGTACAACAACTAGTATCCAAAATAGTTGTTATATTAGAATCCATTTCGGATTCATGGCACTTTGCCATAATAGGGATTTGATACCTCGTATCACTTCCTCAAAAAGTAGTCAGTGGATATACCTTCATAAGATTGACATCTTTATGAGGTTAGATCAGAAACCCATACCCTAGGTCGTTTTCTGACTCTATCCGATCTACTCATTTCTTGTGTATTCGAAGATTAATGGTACAGATTCATCATTGATGAACTATTTGTGTTCCATTACGGACCTTGTGCCTTGAACAGTATTACTCCGATTTTCATCGAGTATCACTATCCTCCCACTGACCACTGCATATCGGTATTCCTCTCAGGAAAAACCGCATGGTGAGCAACATCACATGTTCTCATGTGAGATTTATAAGTACTATACTTATGGTTTCCCTTAGGATAACCTATTTTGGCACTTATCCAATTTGGGTCCTTAGTTTGGTATCATCCAAACGTTATGCCTGGCATACCCAAATTATCAGGAATGAGAAACCTCGTTTCTTCCCTGTTCATATCCTTTATGACATCTGTCAAACAGATTTATATGGAACCTTATTCTAAATAAGTTATTGCACTGTTAAAACTTATCCGTTGAAGGAAATGGTAGCTCAGAGCGACTCATGATTAGCCTTATCATATCTAACATGATTCGGTTAATCCGTTCGGACACACCGTCACTTTGACGTGTTCCGAGAGGAGTCCCCATTTGAAAGAATACTATACTCTTTCAAGTATATAAGAAACTTATTGCTTAAGTATTTTCCATTACGGTCTTACCGTGACGGTATAATACTATAGCCGATCTGTTTGTCTATTCGTGTCGAAACTCTAAAAGTTTCTGATTTGTGTTCTTCAAAAGAAACACATAACCATAACGTGATGCCACATCCGTTTAAGGTCACGAAATATTCATGTTCACATCTAGCCTAGCTAGATATGGGCCCATTTACTTCACCATGAATAGGGCTAACAGGTCGGTGGCCCTTAACTATTACCAAGTAAATAGTATTTTAGGTACTTTACCTAATAAACTAGATTCGCAGACCTTATTTGAATAGTCAAATCAGTCCTAGTACCCACTCTTCAAAAGTGTGGATATACGAGTCTCGTTAAATTGTGTCATAGACAACAATGCCACAAATAAGTCTCTATTGATCAAATCAATTTGAGCTATTATTTGTCATTATATATGTTTGAGATTTTATTTATATTCAAAATATAAATTCTGTTATTTACATCTAATGTATTTATCTCAGTATCATATTTATATAATAAAACACTTAGTGTTCTATAATATAAAGGTTTTATCTGTAACGGATTAAACACTGATATAGAGATAATGTCTCTAGTCAAACTAGTTACATTATAACAGTTCCTAATTTAACTACACACCCAAAGGGTAGTTCCTAAACTTAGGTATCTACGGTCGAAACAGCGACTTTCGTCCCGTTTCCGATTCGCAGAGAAATCTCGGCTTGAAGTCAGTATCCAGCTCATAGCGGATTCTGAACATCAATACATATATTTTGTACCACACTAAGAATTTAAAATCCAATTTCAATACTAGTAGTGAACATAACTTTACAAATATTTTTAAAGTTAGAGCCTCGCCCTTTCTTTATTCCTTTGTGTCTGCCATATCCAAATGGTAGTCACTTTGGTATATGTCAATTATCTTTTCATATTTTAGGAACCTTAGGCCAAGCCTTGGGTTTTTAGAATTCGAAACGATGTGCACCTCGTGCTACATGCCCAATTGCAAACTTTGATTTATCTCCTCTAGAATAGTCAATTAATTCTCCAATAATTATAAATTGCAATTTTAATACTTCTTAAATCTAAAATTAGATTTATGACAAGTATATTAAATTAAGCACTAAGTCATCATCACATAAATCTTCCAAAGATTTTATGCTCTGCTTATTTTGCTTAATTTTGGGCTTAAGTTATAATAAGTTATTTTATCAAATAAAGTAACCTATTATTTATTCCCAATTTGAAAATTAAAGTCGTTTAAATACATTTTCACCCAGGATTATGTCTTAAACATTAATCTTTCATTTATATCTTGATTCTAATAGTCCAACTATTTAATCAACGATTTGTGGTACTATTTATTATAATGATTATAATAGTCCAACTATATAATCAAATAAATCTAAATTAATTAACCTCAATTACATTGATTACTATAATCCAATTATAAAATCAACTGTAAACTGAAATTAATTAATTCAAATATATTGATTAATATAATCCAATTATATATATCAAATATAATACAGTCCAACTGTTTATTAAAACAACAATTTAAATATTAGTCCAACTAAATTTAATATTACGACGAAATAATTGAATGAGCGCGTATGGCGAGTAATTGAACGAATATTGCAAATTCAATTCTTGCCTCCCACTATTTTTCATCGAGCCTCCAACCCTCTGTCGAGTACTCGGGAAACCGTGTTTCCTAGTGGGCTAGGATCCCGTTAAATATCACACAATCTTGACTTTGGCCAACAATTGTATGATAATTAACTAGGTATATCTCTAAGATCAATTGGATCCATCCAATTCCTAGATCCAGTAGGTGGACATCCAAGTCCTAAACATATATCTTATATATGCCTATATATCGAATATATACCCTAACCCTTTTTCCTCTGAATCAACTAGGCCTTGGCTTTGGCACAACAAACCTAGTGATCCCAGTCAAGCGCGGACCCATTGACCATGGAAGCTTCGTAATCAATGTCGTTGGACAAGAAGTGGTCTTGACTTTGGCCAACAAACCACAACTGGACAAGACACCAATATGGAACAAAGCCTCGTGATTCAACACATCTTCGACGGACAGGGCTTGACTTTGCCAACAACCCATGCCAATCTAGGATCTTGAGCAAGAATCACTCAATGGAAGGAAAAAACACGATATTTGATGAGGGTTTTTCGTATGCAAATTGGCTACCAATTTATTATCTTTGTTAAGGTCTCATCATCATACACCATTAAACATGCATTCTAAATACATAATAAAGCGCATATGATAAAATAATAATGATATGCGGATGGATATTTTACACATTGATCCTAGATCAAATCTCTCACTTTCTCTCTCTCTCTCTAGCACAAATATTTCTTCTACCCTTACACTACACTTCTAAAGAAACCTCATTTACATTGAGGGGAATAGTGAGAAGAGAATACAAAGAATAGGAGGTGATAAGGCTGGACTCACAGGTCCAATTAATAAATCAAATTTATTACAACAATTTCAAAAATCGCCCAACCCCCACCCGACTAATATCCATCCGATATACATTATTCAAAACATCACAACCATGTATTCATACAAGCATGTTATCAATCAATCAATCAAATTAATTAATCTGATAATTAGTGATCATCCAATGTTCAAACAACGATTTGATTTTGTTCGAGTCAAACTCGTATTGCGAACACGTACTCAAAGTACGATTTCTCAAATAAAATTAAATTACATGATTAAATCCAATCCGGGAGTTACCCCGCATAAGCCCATAAATTAATTTAGGCCCCATTTGATAATCGTTACGGGTCTCAAAGCCCGATTAATATCCAATATTAATTTAATTAAAGTCTAATGGGCTTTTAATTAATTTCTTGAGGCGTGGACTTTTGGTCAACTCGGGTCAAACCGAATAACCAAAATCCAATCCGGGAGTTACCCTATAAGCCCATAAATTAATTTAGGCCCATTAGGCCCAATTAAACGTTAAGGTTCATTAGTCGCATTTGGGCCTTTTGGAAGCCGTTTTGGGCCTAATTGGATCCAACCAATTTTGGCCTAAACAAACTTTGTACAACAAAGTCCAATAAACCCAATAACAACTTTAAAAGCCCAAATCCAATTTTAAGCCCAATAATTTAATTCCAAAAATTCCAAATTTTCCCAATTAAATTACCTAAAGTGTATAACATTATTAATTACCCCAATCAAAGTTTCCAAAACATAAAATTTGTCTAATTAATCATGCTTAACATCAATGAATCATGTCCAACATAATTTGATCAAAATCAAACCCATTTCATGCTTCAAGTGTCTCGGCCAAAGAGGGAAATTATGCCCAAATCAAATTCAATCCAATTGAACCAAATTAAACATAAATTCAACATCCCCAACTGATTTGCAAGTCATCCAATGAACAAAAAATCAAAATCCAAGACAATATTATGGTTCATATTTTCGGCCATCACAAGAAATTGGGGAAAATTGTTCCAAAACACTTTTCATCAAATTGATCTAATCAATCATCAATTAAACAACATTTAAGCATTCTAATTCATCCAATTTCATTAAACATGCTCAAAATCAAGTTTACCCAAATTAAAGTTTTGGCCAACATAAGCAAATTGGGGAAAATCAATCCAATTAATTTTTCTTCAAATTGATTACATATAACTCTAAGTTATTCATATACAAACATTCTTAAACAAACAATTTGTCAAAATCATGCTTAAATCAAAAGCCCCAAATTTTGCTCAAGAACCCTAAAAACGTTTTATGCAAAATGGCTCTGATACCATTGTTGAGTTTCAATCAAGTCCCAAGGATCATAAATCATGCATAAACGAGTTGAATACATATCAAAGGAGGTGCGGAATAACTCACATTGATCGGTAGAGATGCAACAAAGATGGAGTGCGAACTGCTCTCCCTTGCTCGGCAGTGAGCTGCGCGTGTGGTGGTCGACAGGGGCTGCACGGTGGTGACTGTTCGGCCATGGGAGACACCATTGAAGCTCCAAGCTTCAATTCCAAGCTCACGAACTCACTTCCCTATCACCTTTGTATCACTCATGGTGTGCTAGCACTAAGTCTTCTTCCTTGCTTCCCTTTTATTCGGTCAAAAACCAAAATTTTTGAGAAGATTAAACGGTTCCAAACGTGAAGGAGAAGAAGAAGAAAAGAGAGGGAAAGGGTTTTTCACAAGAAAACCGTAAAAAAGAGAGAGAGAGAATAAATTAGAAAATAAAAAATTGTAAAAGGTTTATATAATTTCCAAAAATATTTTTAATAAACCATTTACATTTTCTATTTCAAAAAGCAAAGCATTAAATGCTTGTCTATCACCTCAAATCAATTCACATCAATCACTCAAATGTCACATCACTCAAAGTGACATGTGATTTGACGCTTGATGTGATTTGCGATTTGACGCTTGATTTGACTTGCGTGCCGCACTCGAATTCGAAATGCGAATGCGCTCGCAAACAATCCCGGGCTCGGGTTCGCTAATTCCAAATTAACGAATTTTCCGTTGCGTCGTAATTAAATGATTACGCCTAGCGAATTCACTATTCACGTCGCTAACGAATTAATTCCAAATTAATTCGTTCGCCTGAATTAAAATCTAATTTCAATTCTGCGTCGAAATCTAATTTCGTTATAATATATCGAATATATTAATTTATCGATTAATTCCAAATTAATCGTTCTCTCTCTTTAACGATATTTTATTCCGAGATAAAATATCTCCGTAATTAATCCCAGATTAATTTTCTTCTCATCGAATTAATCCCGGATTAATTAAAGTGCGAGTCATACGTCATCGGTGAATCTTCAGGAACCGACCCATGAGATCTCCGGATATGTTGGCAGTAAATACGGTCGTCGGACTATCCGAACACGTAAGTATCGCGTACTACGTTTATACCGATTTACAAGACAAGGTTGGCTTCTAGCAAAGTGCCATGCCTACCCAATTCCCAGAAATATTCTTACAGGAATATATAGATCTGTATCAAGCGTAGTATACCGTAGTGTTGTGCATATCGGCCCAGTATCGGATAGTCACGTGCTAGGGCTGGGGCTGGATAAGTGTCTGCCCCGTCCGAAGACATGTCGGATGTCTGGTAACTAGTCTCTATAATCGGATATGCATGACCTAGTCATAATATCCCGATGGTTGCACAACACTTAAGAGCACTAATACCGTATCCTGCGTGACATCATCTCCACTATGACTGAAGTGATACTTCCGTCTTGACATCACACCCAATACACTACGACTTTCTGATAAACCCAGAAGTGGTGTACGCAGAACCGGTTAAAGCCCTGTACCACCAAGACCAAAGTCTACCGATTGTCGCAAGTATTAGCGATGTAAGTCTCAGGTTAAGACCATACACACCTACCTGATTTCGGCCTCCCATAGACACATAGTCATAATACCAATGGGATTCCGAGGGGTCTATCCAGAGCGAAGCTGTTTTCGTACCATCGGTGAAACACGACCTCCTATCGCACTTGCATAAGTATCCGATACTTATATATTTGAGAACTATGGCCGTTGTGCCCTCACAACGCACACAAGTGCAATACTAGCCTATTCCGCATTATCGATGTCCAGTCTCGATAATACTCCGGCTAGGGATATTTAATGATTAACCTTCGGGGACTGATACTGTCTCATATCATTCTTAGTCCAGGAACTAATCATAGGGACCTCTCTTCATTTATATATCTATGGTGATCTAATCACAAATAATGAGAGTGCAATTTCCTTGTCACATAGTTAATTTGCTACACACAACACATGATCTGTGCAAATAGTGACGCTATGGGTCATTTTGTCCAACATACGCTCCATAACACACACAAGTGTAATACTAGTCTATTCCGCATTATCGATGTCCAGTCTCGATAATACTATACTATGGATATTTAATGATTAAACCTTACGTGGATTAATATTGTCTCATATCTTATTAATCTGGTACTAATCATATGGACTTTTATCATTTATATATCCCGGTAATCCAAATACAAATTATAAAAGAGCAATTTCCTTTGTCACATAGTTAATTTGTACAACAACACCATGTTCGGTACAAATAGTGATGCTATGGGTCATATTGTCCAACATTATTGTCCTCAAGAATGCCTAATAATGAAATCAGAGAACTAGCAAAGTACTTAATGCAACTAGAATCCAGTCATTGAATAAATCATCTAAGCCACACTCACAGTGTGTGGTGTATAAAGGTTTATTCACAGCTTGATTCCTAGGTAAGCCAACTAAATGATTTCGTTTAAAAATTGGGATCTGATGGGTAAAACCAACCTTGATATCTCAATTATGCTCTGTAATTGCCTTTCTGTGCTCAGTATGGTATGATTTTTTTTCTTTCTTTTCTTTTTTTTTCAAAACCCTACCCTTTAAGGTAGCATTTCTCCTAATGGTGGTCCTAACACTTAGCCATTGGTAGCTTCATCACGCTTATCGGTTTAGGTGGTGTTTTTTTTTTTTCTTTAAAGACTTTATCTTTTTATTTTTAACTATACCATACATCATACACTAGCAAATCAGGATAGACATCTAGCAAACGTCATTCATCGACATACAATTTCTTCTACTAGTCACTTTGCTAACTACCTAGATTCTTACTGCTATAAACCTATAGTTAAGTGCTTATGAGTCTAACCTAGATCAATTACACAAAGCATCAGATAAAAGTACATTAAAGAACTTATCATTACAAAGATTTCACCCTAAGCAAACAATTCATCATTGGACTTATGATTTACTATTAAGACTAAAAACAAACAAAAAAAAATTTCTTTTTTTTTATAACAGGTAATATCATGCGCATGCAGACACCCCTACACTTAAAACTTGCATTATCCCCATGTAAGATAATATAAAGAAAAAGGATTAAGGAACAACACTACCAAGCACGGAGTTGATCAGGTTCATGTTGGTGGACTTTAGTTGTGTAGTTGTGTAGGTTGCGTTAACACCTGCATAAATATTTATGCAGATAATAAACATGAAATTAGTACACAATAAAATACTATAATAAATACAATAATAAAATAAATACAAATACAAGGGTTCCTCCCCGCTAGCGCTAAGTTTAAACTCTTCAGCCAGACGAAACCACTTAAGTTGTCATGGTGGTTTCCACATAGCGGGCCAGTAGTCCCCATGTTCTCTCTTCTTCGGCAGACACTGGTGATTCAAACCTGAAAAAGAATTTATTTCTGGCTGTGGCAAATTATCCTTGATCCCCTAGGATCTACTGATGGTTGAAATTGAGGTTGCACATATGACCAAATTGGTTCAACCTCCTTTTTAACTTCCCAGATATCATCTTCAATTGAGCACTAACTTAATTTTGGGCTTAAGTTATAATAAGTTATTTTAATCAAATAAAGTAACCTATTATTTATTCCCAATTTGAAATTAAAGTCGTTTAAATACATTTTCACCCAGGATTATGTCTTAAACATTAATCTTTCATTTATATCTTGATTCTAATGTCCAACTATTTAATCAACGATTTGTGGTACTATTTATTATAATGATTATAATAGTCCAACTATATAATCAAATATAATCTAAATTAATTAACCTCAATTACATTGATTACTATAATCCAATTATAAAATCAACTGTAAACTGAAATTAATTAATTCAAATATATTGATTAATATAATCCAATTATATATAATCAAATATAATACAGTCCAACTGTTTATTAAAACAACAATTTAAATATTAGTCCAACTAAAATTTAATATTACGACGAATAATTTGAATGAGCGCGTATGGCGAGTAATTGAACGAATATTGCAAATTCAATTCTTGCCTCCCACTATTTTTCATCGAGCCTCCAACCCTCTGTCGAGTACTCGGGAAACCGTGTTTCCTAGTGGGCTAGGATCCCGTTAAATATCACACAATCTTGACTTTGGCCAACAAATAGTATGATAATTAACTAGGTAGATCTCTAAGATCAATTGGATCCAATCCAATTCCTAGATCCAGTAGGTGGATACCAAGTCCTAAACATATATCTTATATATGCCTATATATCGAATATATACCCTAACCTTTTTCCTCTGAATCAACTAGGCCTTGGCTTTGGCACAACAAACCTAGTGATCCCAGTCAAAGCGCGGACCCATTGACCATGGAAGCTTCGTAATCAATGTCGTTGGACAAGAAGTGGTCTTGACTTTGGCCAACAAACCACAACTTGGACAAGACACCAATATGGAACAAAGCCTCGTGATTCAAAAACATCTTCGACGGACAAGGGCTTGACTTTGGCCAACAACCCATGACAATCTAGGATCTTGAGCAAGAATCACTCAATGGAAGGAAAAACACATGATATTTGGTGAGGGTTTTTCGTGTGCAAGTTGGCTACCAATTTATTATCTTTGTTAAGGTCTCATCATAATACACCATTAAACATGCATTCTAAATACATAATAAAGCGCATATGATAAAATAATAATGATATGCGGATGGATATTTTACACATTGATCCTAGATCAAATCTCTCACTTTCTCTCTCCCGCTAGAACAAATATTTCTTCTACCCGTTACACTACACTTCTAAAGAAACCTCATTTACATTGAGGGGAATAGGTGAGAAGAGAATACAAAGAATAGGAGGTGATAAGGCTGGACTCGCAGGTCCAATTAATAAATCAAATTTATTACAACAATTTCCAAATCGCGCCCACCCGACTAATATCCATCTGATATACATTATTCAAACATCACAACCATGTATTCATACAAGCATGTTATCAATCAATCAATCAAATTAATTAATCTGATAATTAGTTATCATCCAATGTTCAAACAACGATTTGATTTTGTTCGAGTCAAACTCGTATTGCGAACACGTACTCAAAGTACGATTTCTCAAATAAAATTAAATTACATGATTAAATCCAATTTAATACGTATTTAATTCTAATTCATTATTTAATTCCAAATTAAATATTACACTTTATAAAATAAACCTTTACGACTTAAATTCCAAATTTAATCGTTACGGGTCTCAAAGCCCGATTAATATCCAATATTAATTTAATTAAAGTCTAATGGGCTTTTAATTAATTTCTTGAGGCGTGGACTTTTGGTCAACTCGGGTCAAACCGAATAACCAAAATCAATCCGGGAGTTACCCCATAAGCCCATAAATTAATTTAGGCCCATTAGGCCCATTAAACGTTAAAGGTTCATTAGTCGCATTTGGGCCTTTTGGAAGCGTTTTGGGCCTAATTGGATCCAACCAATTTTGGCCTAAACCAACTTTGTACAACAAAGTCCCATAAACCCAATAACAACTTTAAAAGCACAAATCCAATTTTAACGCCCAATAATTTAATTTCAAAAATTCCAAATTTTCAATTAAATTACCTAAAGTGTATAGCATTATTAATTATCCAAATCAAGTTTCCAAAACACTAATTTGTCCAATTAATCATGCTTACATCAATGAATCATGTCCAACATAATTTGATCAAAATCAAACCCAATTTCATGCTTCAAGTGTCTCGGCCAAAGAGGGAAATTATGCCCAAATCAAATTCAATCCAATTGAACCAAATTAAACATAAATTCAACATCCCAAATGATTTGCAAGTCATCCAATGAACAAAAAATCAAAAATCCAAGACAATATTAGGGTTCATATTTTCGGCCATCACAAGCAAATTGGGGAAAATTGTTCCAAACACTTTTTCATCAAATTGATCTAATCAATCATCAATTAAACAACATTTAAGCATTCTAATTCATCCAATTTCATTAAACATGCTCAAAATCAAGTTTACCCATAAAGTTTTGGCCAACAATAAGCAATTGGGGAAAATCAATCCAATTAATTTTTCTTCAAATTGATTACATATAACTCTAAGTTTTTCATATAAAACATTCTTAAACAAACAATTTGTCAAAATCATGCTTAAATCAAAAAGCCCCAAATTTTGCTCAGAACCCTAAAAACGTTTTAATGCACAAATGGCTCTGGATACCATTGTTGAGTTTCAATCAAGTCCCAAGGATCATAAATCATGCATAAACGAGTTGAATACATATCAAAGGAGGTGCAGAATAACTCACATTGATCGGTAGAGATGCAACAAAGACCGAACGCCCTGCTCTCCCTTGCTCGGCAGTGAGCTGCGAACATGGTGGACTGCTCGGCGTGAGGGCTGCTTCCTCCTCCAAGAATCGGCCATTAATGGACACCATTGAAGCTCCAAGCTTCAAGCTTCCAAGCTCACAAACTCACTTCCCTATCACCTTTGTATTCCTCCATGAGTGTGCTAGCACATAGATCTTGTAACAAGATCATTGCTTCTCCAATTTCTTTCGGTCAAACCAGAGAAAGAGATGAAGAAATCGGTCCAAGACCGAGAGAGAAGATGAAGAAGTTTTTGGTTCCAAAATAAGCAAAAACGTGTACAAAGGAGAGAGAGGAGGGAAAAAAAAAAGTAATAGGTTTTATTGATTTTTCCAAAATAAATAAAACATATATACCAAAATCTTTTTCAAAAAGCAAAGCATTAAATGCTTGTCAATCACACAAATCAACTCACAACAATCATTCAAATGTCACATCACTCAAAGTGACATGTGATTTGACGTTTGATGTGATTTGCGATTTGACGCTTGATTTGACTTGCGTGCCGCACTCGAATTCGAAATGCGAATGCGCTCGCAAACAATCCCGGGCTCGGGTTTGCTAATTCCAAATTAACGAATTTTCCATTGCGTCGTAATTAAATGATTACGCCTAGCGAATTCACTATTCACGTCGCTAACGAATTAATTCGAATTGAATTCGTTCGCCCGAATTAAAATCTATTTTCAATTCCTCGTCGAAATCTATTATCTTTATAATATATCGAATATATTAATTTATCGATTAATTCCAAATTAATCGTTCTCTCTCTTTTATCTCTTTAACTTTATCCGAGATAAAATATCTCAGTAATTAATCCCAGATTAATTTTCTCTCTCATCGAATTAATCCCAGATTAATTAAAGTGCGAGTCATATGTCATCGGTGAATCTTCAGGAACCGACCCATGATATCTCCGGATATGTTGGCAGTAAATACGGTCGTCGGACTATCCGAACACGTAAGTATCGCGTACTACGTTTATACCGATTTACAAGACAAGGTTGGCTTCTAGCAAAGCGCCATGCCTACCCAATTCTCCAGAAATATTCTTACAGGAATATATAGATCTGTATCAAGCGTAGTATACCGTAGTATTGTGCATATCGGCCCAGTATCGGATAGTCACGTGCTAGGGCTGGGGCTGGATAAGTGTCTGCCCCGTCCGAAGCACATGTCGGATGTCTGGTAACTAGTCTCTATAATCGGATATATATGCCCTAGTCATAACATCCCGATGGTTGCGCAACACTTAAGTGCACTAATACCGTATCCTGCGTGACATCATCTCCACTATGACTGAACTGATACTTCCATATTGACATCACACCCAATACACTATGACTCTCTGATAAACCCAGAAGTGGTGTACGCAGAACCGGTTAAAGCCCTGTACCACCAATACCAAAGTCTATCGATTATCGTAAGTATTAGCGATGTAAGTCTCAGTGTAATATACACACCTACCTTGATTTCGGCCTCCCATAGACACATAGTCATAATACCAATGGGATTCCGAAGGGTCTATCCAGAGCGAAGCTGTTTCCCGTACCATCGGTGAAACACAACCTCCTATCGCATTTGCATAAGTATCCAATACTTATATATATGAGAACTATGTCGTTGTGTCCTCACAACGCACACAAGTGCAATACTAGCCTATTCCGCATTATCGATGTCCAGTCTCGATAATACTCCGGCTAGGGATATTTAATGATTAATCCTTCGGGGATTGATACTGTCTCATATCATTCTCAATCCAGGAACTAATCATAGGGACCTCTCTCTCTCTCATTTATATATCTATGGTGATCTAATCACAAATGATGAGAGTGCAATTTCCTTGTCACATAGTTAATTTGCTACAACAACACAATGATCTGTGCAATAGTGACGCTATGGGTCATTTTGTCCAACACTCATTACCACTCCTAGTGAATATAACATTAACACACCTTTACATTGGCTGCTTCATGATCATCATGTGCCATGTGTTGGCCTTGTGGATTTGGTTGAGTCTGAGATGGGAATTTTCCTTGTTCGTGCACACTCAGGACATTAGTTAACTTAGAGATATGACTCTTAATCTCCTTATTGACTTCAGCTACCTGAGCTATCAATGACTCAAACCTTTGATTTTATTTTAACTCTGGGCTTCCACAAACGCCTTATGGGCTTCCAAAATGCTTGCACTGTATCCTCTAAAGAATTCCTAGGAACGGTAGCTGTGTGATACTGGGGAGCATTATAAACTCTAGGTGGTGGTGTCTGACTAGGCTGATGAGACTCATGTCTCTAACTAAGATTGGGATGGTTCCGTCAACTAGGATTATAGGTATCCGAATATGGTGTGTAAGGCTTCTGATACGTCCCTAATGCATTGCATTGTTCGTCATATATTCCCATCATCTCACCATACACAGGACACTCTTGGGGTACTGGCTGGGCTACCTAATACATCGTCTTGCTATCTTTGGTTATTAAGGCTCCCATCTGTCTAGTTAGTAGCTCAACTTGTGCCTTAAGGCTATTCCCTTCCCTAAAGTGGTGTAGGCTTTTGCTAGAAGAAGTGGGGTGTGTCCTATCAGTGTTATCCAAGGCATTTGGTCCAGTCCATGTATGAGATTTCTAAGCTAGTTCATCTAAATACTCGAATGCCTCATCAGGGTCTTTCTTTATAAACTCACCATTACATATAGTCTCAACAAACTGGTGCTCTCTAGGGAATAGACCATCATAAAAATAACTTACTAAGCGCAAACTCTAATATCCATGGTGAGGGCAACTAACTAACATCTCCTTATACCTCTCCCACGTTTGATAAGGAGTTTCATTGTCTTTATGGGAGAAGGTGGAGATTTGTATTTTCAAGGCATTCGTCTTATGGTGTGGGAAGTATTTGTTAAAGAATGCCTATGTCATCTCGCCCAATGATCCTATTGACCTAGGTCTTAAAACTATAACCAGCTTTTAGCTCTATCCTTAAGGGCAAGGGGAATAACTTAAGTCTAATTATATCAGTGGTCCCAAACCGGTATTGGAAATTAGCTACTACCTCTTCAAACTCTCTAATGTGCACATAAGGATTTTCGCTCTGTAAACCGTGAAAAGTTGGGAGATAATGTATAATCCCAGGTTTAAAATCTATTTGTGGTGCATTTGGAGGAAACATTATGCACGAAGGTGTAGCTGTGCGAGTTGGATGGAGATACTCTTCAAAAGTCCTCCTGGGTGGTCTCTCGTATTCACTCATATTATGTGCGCTAGACGCGGATGGTGTGGTGAAGAAATTTTCAAATATGTGGTCAGAGTCTGAGTATTCTTCTTCAGCCCTAACAAATCTACCAAATCTATCCCTACGTCTAGACATGAAATTAAAGCTCAAATAATACGGGAAACAAGAATAAAATTAAAATTAAAATCTAAACTAAAACAAAAACTGAAATGAAATAAATAAAATAAAAACAAGAAGTAATCGGAAAAAAATAAATAGATAAAATAAATAAATAACTGAATTAAATAAATATGGGACGAAGTCACCGCTTTTGTTGTTGACCAAGCAAACCTGCTCCTTTTGCTTGTAAACCGTCTCCCTGGCAACGGCGCCAAATTTTGATTACGCCCAAAAGATACTTGCGGTTATCGCAGTATAGCTGGGGTGTCGATTCCTCAGAGAGATGGTTACATGAACTAATTAACTCAAACAAAACGTAAGCAATAAGTTAATCAAAATAAAACGAATGAATTTATACTTTAAGATAAAAACTATGGAAAGTAAATAAAAGATATCAGCAGAGATATATGACAAAGCATCGGGAATCCCTCTTGTATGAAACTCCTATATTCAGTTATTAATTCCTTTTATTTCACAATTGAGGGTTTCACATCCCAAACCAACAATCGGAAGGTATTCAATTCTACGCATATTAATTTCTAAGTTAATCAATGGTTATTTTCTCTATGTTAAAAGCATACAAAAGTCATCGTTACGAGTTATCTAATGTCGACAATATACCCTCAGACAATACTGCAGCAGAAGACCAACACATAAAATGACTTTTACCAGTCACAACTAAGTTCGCAAATCACACATAGAATAACCATGACTGAATCTATATGGGAGTTGACAAAACATAGTCTCTGGGCTGATAAATCGTAAAATAATAAAGAACAATAAACATCAATTTTATTAAACGATTAAAATGTACTTTTAGGAATCAAAAACATAAATAATAGAAGTTAAAACACAAGAATTCATCCATAGTTTTGCCTAAGAGATTAGTTCTACATAAAAGAAATAAACATAACCTGAAGGAATTGGAGAGACATTGTTCAGTTACTGCTCAATACTCTGAATCGCGTCCAAGCCTTCTTCTCCCTCTCGGCTCTGCTTGCGGCCAACAATCGCTCACAATTGTTTCACGCCTGGAGCTCTCTCTCCAAAATATTTTTCATTTCTTTCTGCGTTCGGCTCTCGGCTCTCGCTGAAACTCCCCTCCAAAAATAAATCTTTCAATGCGTGTGGAGCTTACTGCTTGACACCTTTTGCATGCCTTTTTATAATACATAAAATATTGAAACCTAATTTATTTTGGATCCTGGGCCCACGTTTTGTTTGCTTTCCAAATAACTTCCTTTCTTCTTGAATTTGGTCAAAGTTGGTGGATGCACTTTGGTGCTCTCTCACGTTAGTTTCTTTTTTTCTCAAGTCAATTTGCACCTCCCACCTTGCAACTTTCTTTTGTTTTCATTTAATTGCAATTTCCAAAACTCACGTGCATGCTTTCCTTCTTTTTTCCATTCGGCTCCCTTCTTTCTTTATTAAACAATGAATAATTCTTTTTGCTTCCCGGTTTAATTCAGCTTTCCACTTTCTAAAATAATAAAGAGAAAAATTATTAAATTAACTTTAATAACAAATACTTTCTAAATTAAAATAATAATAAAAATTATATAATTAAATATAAAATATATAACTAAATACTTAACAACAAACTCGAATAAGTGATGTTTCAAAGTACATTTTTATGCACTTATCAAGTATCTTTCTAAATGGTTGATTCAATACATGAACGAATAGAGTGCTCAACTCTTTTTATTGCGAATAGAAAGATTAACTTTCATAATGGTTGTGAATAAATCATTCATTAGAGAATAAATGGTACTTAAGGTAAAAATAATTTTAGGGGTATAACAGACATTATGATCTCGCACTAATTATGAGATACTTGTGAAGTGCCAATCCATATGTAATGACTATATCTATGGACACAGACATAGTTCGGCTTATATTATCTATCTACGGCAATAAGAGTGCAGCTTCAGGTTTTTATGGAATAACCTAAAGTTAATAATTCATAATATTTAATTAAGAGTTTAATTAATATTCTGAGATTATTGAAGCTCGGAACCATAGGTCAATTTGGTTCACGGGCTAGCTCGATATACTGTAGCAGATTAAATATAATTGAATAGTTTAATTATATACTCACATATGTGTATATATATTATTAATATGATTAATAATATTATTTTGTCACAGTTGAAACTATATATTAATTTTAATACATAGTTTTTTAATAATGATTATATGATAATTATTCATTATAAGTTATTAGATTATATTATGTAATTTAATAATGGTTTAAATTATGTAATTTCCAAAATTATATTTTGGAAACCCTTTGGTTGGAATGGAATTTAAACCATTAAAATGGTAATAACTTATTCTTGTTTTGTAACATATTTTATCATGATGATATTATTAAATAAAATTTTGATGTTGTAAAATTTTATTAAAAATTGCTAGGGCTAGTCGAAATTTGTGTAATAGGGAGGGGAAGGGTTTTGTTTTATTTTGTAAAATAAAACCCTAAGTGTAAAAGGATAAGTGTTATTCCTTTTTAACCTAATTTCTTTTTTCCAAACCCTAGCCACCGTAGTTCATCTTTTCCCTCAAGAGCTGAAAGAAAAGAGGAAGAGAAAAATAAAACCAAAATAGTTATGTGATAATTGTTTAATCTCTAAAGTGTTTAGAGATTAGTTTGTGAGTTTAGCCCACACTATTCTCTTCTAGTTGCGAGACATAGCAAGGAAGGCTATTTAGTGTTGAACCAAAAATCAACTTCATATTCTTTTCATCAACCTCACGGCAGTGAGCGAATTTTGCTCACAGCCGCCACTGACTCTGGGTTTTCGGGGCTCAGTTTGATTTGGTTTTTATCCAGAAAAATTAGGAACCTTAAGGGGTGTTTCAAGAATGTTGTGGGGCTATTTTTGGTGAAAAATCACCTTCGCCTACCACTTTGATTTAATCCAATTAAATCAATATAAAGTTTAATCAATCGATTAGTTCAATGTCTACCATTTTGATTTAATCCAATTAAATCAAGCCAAATACACCTATTATTACATATTTATAATTACCAAAATATCCTCCAATGGTATAAATATTTAATAAATTACAACATAGCCCTTGTGTGATTTTGGATAAATCCAATAATACAATTGGGTCAAAGTAAATAAATAATGTTATACAATAACAATTAATTATTTTAATTGATAATTATAATATCAAATATTATTTATCATCAAACAATATTGGCTACCAAAGTTCTCAATGAGTACACTTCATATTGTGGGACTCTCTAAGTCTGGACACTTTCGTCATATAAGCCTAGCTTATATGTGATGGAGTTGGTGCTTGGAGTGTCAATCAGATTTGTACATTTTCTTATTTATTAATAAAATAACTATATTTTTCATTTCATACCTTATAATGGTATTGTCATTATGGTTATTAGATTGATGTACAGATATGCTAAGAAAGACATCGACCTTATAATAGTTTTGACACTAGGTGTAAATTATTCTTAAAGTAAATATTCATAGTCGTTGGTTTTAGAATACGGTCGAATTCCTATAACCTGGAACACTAGCACATGTCGTCTATTGGAATTGGAGTTCCAATGGTTTAACGCGATGTACCATGAGTTTTGGAAACTCGTATAGAAATGTGGGTATTCATTGGAGCGAATACTGAATGACTCACATGATATTCCTAATAGTTGGAAGTACACCCCATCGTCAATAGGAATCTCCTCAAGTCGAGTAGCATATGTAATCCTTTGACTATAGGATAGCATTGATTTTGTGTGAGATCCTCCACACTTTGATGCCATGTATGTCAGAAACCTTTCATGGTTTGGCCTCTAGATGTTCGTTGGGTAGGTATTCATGTGAGTAACTCTAGATTCTTACAGACTTTGGCCAAAGTCGATCACCTAAGGTGGATCGCATCATTTGTAAAGAATCGTGGACATGTCGACATGAGATGTGTGCCTTGGAAACTTGACGGTGTATTCTATGTTTCCTAAATACAACTCGTATAGCCTACGGCGGAGGGATGGTTAAACATATGTGATGACCTCGACTTGTATAGTTCAGAAAAGGTCGTTCATGTTCTTCGAGAATTCGGAGGTTGCCGAATTGCGTACATATTAGCTAGGTTTATATGACAAACATGTCTGAACTTAGAGAGTCCCAATATGAAGTGAACTCGTTGAGCGCTTGGGTAGCCGGTTATTTTTGATAAAATATAATATTCGATAATATAATTATCAACTAAGATAATCAAGTGTTATTGGATGACATCGATTATTTACTTTGACCTAATTGGATTAATTCAATAATTACACAAGTGCTTAAATGAAAATTATAATTATCTTTACCATTTGAGGATATTATAGTAATTGTAAGTATGTAATAATAGGTGGTTTTGGCTTGATTTAATTGGATTAAATCAAGCTGGCAAACATTTAACTAATTCATTTCCTAATCCTTGGCTTGATTTAATTGGATTAAATTAAAGTGGGAGACAATATAGATTAGTCACATCTAACTATACATATTGGACAAATTAGATTAAACCCACTTAAAAGTTGATTACAACTTTTATTAATTAAAAATTACCTAAGTTTTGCTATAAATAGCAAGCTTCGGGAATGTTTTAATTACAAGTTCAAATACAAGCAAATTCTTAGAGACAGTAGCCTAAGTTAGAGAAGTGTTTAGAGAAGCTTGTGAGGTCTCTACAGTATTTCATCTAGGAGAAATCAAGATTAGGTCTTGAATTGAAGCTTGCTAGCATCTGAAACAAGATTGGATCTTGTAGTAAAGCTTGCACACCTTGGAGGTTCTCTAACAATTTCAAGAAATGAGAAGTAGATTGCCAGCCTCAGATTTGCTCAGTCAGTTTCTGTTTCAAACCTTAGCCTCGGCCCAAAACCCCTGGTACCAATGAAAGCCCATACAATCCATGCCCTAGCCAAACACCACACAAAGCCCATGCAACACACGCCGAAGACCCATGAAATCCACTATGCACGCCCAAATAAAGGAAAATCCCATGCAATTCACATGTGTAAATCCCCTCAATCCATTTTCCAATTTAACAAGATATGAAATCTTATGCATTCCACATGCTCAAATCCCCTCAAATAACTTTCCAATTTAGTGAGATTTTGAGATCCCATCAAATTTAACAAGAGATTGTATCCCAAAATAAGATATTCCCCCAAATCAATGTGATTTATTTCCATGATTTGGAGATTCATTGTCATTATAAAAAAAGTAATCACCAAACTTGAGAAGAAACTCTCTTTTCTTACATTGGGAGTGAACAACAAGAAAGAAACCCTATACTTCTTCTTCTTCTCATCACCGAATCATCAACCCTAAAAACCTCAGCCACCAAAAACAACAAAACAACAAAACCGTGAACCAACCACCATCAACGAGAAATAGAAAACAACAAAACAACCAAAGCCATGAAAACCAAAACAGCCCCGAAACCGTGAAACAAACACCAAGAACCAGCCTACCAAAATAGAAACAATAAACCAGCATCGAGAAAACAACAAAATCGTGAACCAGTGAGAAAACCAAAACAACCTGCAAAAATAGTTACCAAAACCGCAAAAACAACCAGCCAAAACAACCAAAAATATCAACCAGAAAATAGAGAAACAGCAAACCAGTGAAACAACAAGTTTAAAACAGTGAAACAACAAACAAAAAATAACAAAATAGTGAGTGAAACAGCGACACAACAAACAACAAATAACGAACCAGCTTCAATCCTTCCGGCGACGGCCTAACGCACTTTCGAGAAAGCAACCTAAAAGGTAAGACCTGAGGGCACCCTTACCATATTTCTTTTATACTTCTGGATGCTGCATGCCTGGTTAGATGTGAAATACGTTCAGCCGGGTATGCAAAGTCCTACATCAAAGATGAAAAAATTTCTGGTCACATTATTTTCTTTCTTCGGCATTTTGTTATTTATTTATGTTTATTTATTTATTCACTTTCATCGTTATTTTATTCTTTCACATTTATTTTGTTATTTATCTTTATTTTATTATTTCCCTTTTTTTTATGACTGTTTACATTACATTGATGGTTATGTGTGTTATTATCATTTGTGGTATATCGGATGGAAACCTAGAAGTAAATTCCGTAGCCGAATCTGAATGGACGGTAATGTGGTCTGTACTTGGGATACAACTCTATGTACCACTCGAGAAGTACTCATATATGCATGATTAACCCCCCTTTTATTTACTATTTATTTATTAATGCTTTATTGGCTTTTGATTATTATGATTCTTGTTATCGCACCTTGTATTTCTTAATTTAATTTGCTTTTATTTATATTAATGTTTATTTGATTTATCTTACATGAACTGCATAAGACTTGGCTATACCATTGTGTGAACGCGTCCATTATACTGGCATAAGTAAGGGACCATTCTGAACCCAACGGTTTGAGATATTCCTTTGCAAGAGGTGAGTGCGGCTGTAAATCTTTTCCCAATTCACACTGGGTGGCGACTCATTTATTCTCCGGTTTAGTCCCCGCGGGATACTCCGTACTCTCTACAGGTTGCGAGCCCACCAGTGTCATGGTCGTCGAGCATCATAGGTATAACGGTAAACCCCGCTTCGATCCTACAGATGGTGACTCCACTGGGATAGAGAATTGGCCCTGAAATAATGTCTTGTAGTGTCCGTGGCTTTGGCTTTGGTTAACCAAGTCTCATATATTTTGCATACACTATTTACCCCGATGGCATCATGTATTGTGAAGTCGCTTTCACTCAAGGCGATAGATCGTTATGTGATGACCATCACTCGTTGGCACGTACCCTAGGTTATAAAAAAGGCATGCTCACTTGGTCGCTCGAACCCTTAAGTGAGGAGATATATTTATGAGCAACCCTTCACCAGCATGAGCCTTTATTCATACCCTTCTAAGCCCAAATATGAACCATAGTTATATGTCCTATAGAAGCTACCCATATGCTTGTGTTTGGGACCATTATCATTTGGATCCATTTGGGCCTCTCGTCATAGGATACAAACTTGTTGGGCCACTTAAACATGGACGAGTTTGTATCTTATGACGATTGGGCCAAAAGTTTTCAAAATGATGATGGGCCAGCTTGTGTTTGGGCCCACCTATCATTTGAAGTTGTTTAGCCACCTTATCGCAAAAGTGTAAACCTGTTGGGCCTTTTCAACTAGGACAAGTTTGTACCTCGCGATAATCTGATTGAACGCTTTAAAATGATAACGGGCCAACTTGTATGAAAACCTTGATGGGCTTAGAAGGTCCAAACTTGATCCGAATATGCCAGATACATGAGTCTGATAACCACATTGGCTTTCATCTAAATGGTACGCCTTATTATGGCATATTTGTATACTTTTGGATATCTCCAAGTCCATCCCGCAATAACCATGATTACCGAAGGCCCAATTCGCCATTTCTAGACAATGGAACGATCCTCATAATAGGCTTAGTCAATATTGTAAATGGTTGATCTTTGTCATTTACCAATGAAAAAGGACTGAGGTAGCCAAGGTTCACCCCTGTAGCGTAGGAGAGAACGATTTTATGCACCCCACATTTGTGCATAAAATGAGCCACACCTAGAAGAGAAATGGACTTACCACGAGTGTGGGAGGAATAAGGTGTTGGAAAATTATGACCCATAGAGTCACTATTTGTACAGATCATGGTGTTGTAGTACAAATTAACTATGTGACAAAGGAGATTGCACTCTTATCATTTGTGATTAGATCACCAAGATATATAAATGATAGGAGGTCCCTATGATTAGTTCCTAGATTGAGAATCATATGAGACAGTATCAGTCAATGAATGATTAATCATTAAATATCCCTAGTCAGAGTATTATCGAGATTGGACATCGATAAATACGTAAAAGACTAGTATTACACTTGTACGCGTTGTGAGGGCACAATGACATAGTTCTCATATATTTGGGTATAGAATACTCATGCAAAGGTAATAGGAGGTTGTGTTTTACCAATGGTACGGGAAACAGCTTCGCTCTGGATAGACCCCCTCAGAATTCCATTGGTAGTATGACTATATGTCTATGGAAGTCCAAAATCAGGGTAGATGTATTTGGTCTTAACCTTAGACTTACACCGCTAATACTTGCGACAATCAATATACTTTGGTTGCGGTCGTCCAAGACTTTAATAGGTTATGTGTACGCCAATGCTGGGTATATTGAGAATCGTATTGTGTTGGGTGTGATGTCAAGACGGTTCACTCCAGTCATAGTGAAGATGATGGTCAAGTAGGATACAAGACTGGTTCTCTTAAATACTGCAGCTATCGGGATAAAATGACAAGGTCAGGTTTATCCAATTATAGAGACTGTTGGACAATTATGACCCATAGCGTCACTATTTGTACATATCATGGTGTTGTTGTACAAATTAACTATGTGACAAAGGAGATTGCACTCTGATCATTTGTGATTAGATCACATAGATGTATAAATGATAGGAGGTCTCTATGATTTGTTCCTGGACGGAGAATGATATGAGACAGTATCAGTCCACGTATGATAAATCATTAAATATCCCTAGTCAAAGTATTATCGAGATTGGACATCGATAAATACGTAAAAGACTAGTATTGCACTTGTGCGCGTTGTGAGGGCACAACGACATAGTTCTCATATATTTGGGTATAGGATACTCATGCAAGTGTAATAGGAGGTTGTGTTTTACCGATGGTACGGGAAACAGCTTCACTCGGGATAGACCCCATCGGAATTCCATTGGTAGTATGACTATGTGTCTATGGAAGTCCGAAATCAGGGTAGGTGTATTTGGTCTTAACTTGAGACTTGCACCGCTAATACTTGCGACAATCAATATACTTTGGTTGAGGTCATCCAGGGCTTTAACAGGTTCTGTGTACGCCAATACTGGGTATATTGAGAATCGTAGTGTGTTGGGTGTGATGTCAAGATGGAAGTGTCACTCCAGTCATGTGGAGATGATGGTCACGTAGGATACATGACTGGTTCTCTTAAATGTTGCAGCTATCGGGATAAAATGACAAGGTCATGTTTATCCGATTACAGAGACTAGTCACCAGACATCCGCCATGTGCTTCGTACGGGGCAGACACAATTCCAGCCCTAGGCCTAGCACGTGATCATCTGATACTGGACAGAAATACGCAATACTACAGTATACTACGCTTGATATAGATCCTTTATTCCTATAAGGATATTTCTGGTGAATTGGGTAGGCATGGCGCTTTGCTATAAGCCAAACTTGTCTTGTAAATCAGTATAAACGTAGTACGAGGTGCTTACGTGTTCGGATAGTCCGACGACCGAATTTACTGCCAACATATCCGGGGATCTCATGGGTCCTTCAAAGATTCACCGATGACGTATAACTCGCACTCTAAATTAATCTGTTATTAATTAGAAGAGAGAGAAAATTAATATGTGATTAATTGCGGAGATATTTTTTCTGGGATAAAATATCATTTAAAGAGAGATAACGATTAATTTGGAATTAATTGGTAAATTAATATATATTTGATATATCAAACGAAATTGGATTTCGATGCGGAATTAAAATTATATTTTAATTCGGGCGAACAAATTAATTTAGAATTAATTCGTTAGCGACATGAATAGTGATTTCGCTAGGCGTAATCATTTAATTACGACGCAACGAAAAATTTGTTAATTTAGAATTATCGAACCCGAGCCCGAGATTATTTGCGAGCGCATTCGCATTCTGAATTCGAGTGCGGCACGTCAAATCGCTAGTCGCATCAAGCGTCAAATCACAAGTCACTTTGAGTGATGTGACTTGACAACTTGATGGATTGAGTGATGTGAGTTGTTGGGGCTTTAATGGTTTGACTTTTAAAAGCCAAATTCAAGTGAAATGCATGTGAAATTCACATGTGTGTATAAGATACACAAATTTCTCAAACCAAACTCTCTCTCTCTCCATTTCTCTCTACTCTTCACGCCCAAACCAGTGGACTATTTTCTTCACTGCATTTTGTGAAAATGCCGAGCAAGAAGGGAAGCTAGAGTGGGATTTTATGGTAAAATCTCAAGTGCTAGCACACTTACAAGACATGCGAAGGTGATAGGGAAGTCCACCCATGAGCCGGGAATCGTTTGACAAAGCTTGGAGCTCAAAATTTAAGACAAATGGGCGAAACCAGTGAGATTGGAGCTGTCACTGCCGAACTAGTCCATAGAGGCAGAATTTCATTTTTGTTGTCTCTGCATCGCTCAACAGATCGATGTGAGTATTCCGCAACTTCTTCGATATGTATTCGCACTTGATTCATGCTTATTATTGATCTTGGGACCTTAATAGAAACCAACAATGGCATCTAGAGCATGGTTTGAGCATGAAAAAGTTTAGTGTTAAAATTTGGGTAAATTGATTTTGAGCATAAATTTGTGAAATTAGATGAATGAATATGCTTAAATGTGTTTGAATTGAAGTTTGATTGGATCAATTTCAAGAAAATTGGTTTGGAACAATTTTGCCCAAATTTGGATGGCTTGGCCGAATGCCTTATGCCCTAAAATGTCTTGGATTTTTTGATTGTTGATTCATTGGATGAGTTAGAATCATTCGGGAATGTGATTTAATGTCGATTGTGGAATTAGTTGGATTGAATTTGAATCGGACACAAATCCCCTCCCTTGGCCGAGACTTGTAGCATGTAAATTGGGTTTGATTTTAATCAAAATGCGTTGGACATGTGATGATGAAAATGAGCATGATTAGTTATGTTAATTAATATTTTAGAAATGTCAATTGGGTAATTAATTGTGTAATGCACTTTATGTAATTAATTGTGAAATTGGGTTTTTGTGATTTAATTATAATTAGGCCTTAAAATTGGATTTGGGCTTTTGTGTTGTAATTGGGCTTATTGGGCTTTGTTGTACAAATTTGGGTTAAGCCAAATTGGATTGGATCCAATTGGGCCCAAAACTGCTTCCATAAAGCCCAAATGCGACTTAATGGACCTTTAAAGTTTAATTGGGCCTATTGGGCCTAAATTGATTTCTGGGCTTTTGGGGTAATTCCCGGATTGGACTTTGGTTATCGGTTTGACCCGAGTTGACCAAAAGTCCACGCCTTAAGAAATTAATTAAAAGCCCATTGGACTTTAATTAAATTGACGTTGGACGTTAATCGGGCTTTGAGACCCGTAACGATTAAATTTGGAATTTAAATCGTAAAAGGTTTATTATTAAAGTGTAATGTTTAATTTGGAATTAAATAGTGAATTAGAATTAAATACATATTAAATTAGATTTAATGATGTAGTTTAATTTAATTCGAGAATATGTACTTTGAGTACTTATTCGCAAAACGAGTTTGACTCGAGCAAAAATCAAATCGTTGTTTGAACATTGGATGATCACTAATTATCAGATTAATTAATTTGATTAGATTGATTGATAAATGTTTGTGTGAATACATGGTTGCGATGCATGAATAATGTATATCGGATGGATATTAGATGGGTGGGGCAATTTTAGAAATTGTTTAAAAAAATTTGATTTATTAATTGGAAATGCATGTCCAACCTTATCACCTCCATATTCTTTGTATTCTTTTCTCACTTATTTCCCTCAATGCAAATGAGGTTTCTTTAGAAGTGTATTGTAACGGGTAGAAGCAATACATGTGTTAGCGGGAGAGATAAAGGGAGAGATTTGATCTAGGATCAATGTGTAAAGTATCCATCCGCATATCATTATTATTTATTTATACGCGCTTTATTATGTGTTTAGAATGCATGTTTAAGGGTGTATGATGATGAGACCTTAACAAAGATAATAAATTGGTTGCCAATTTGCACGCGAAAAACCCTCGCATAATATTAAGTATTTTTCCTTCCATTGAGTGATTCTCACTCAAGATCCGAGATTGGCTTGTTGGCCAAAGTCAAGGCTTTTGTCCGTCGAGGATGTGTTTGAATCACGAAGGCTTTGTTACATATTGGTGTCTTGTCCAAGTTGTGGTTTGTTGGCCAAAGTCAATACCACTTCTTGTCCATCGACATTGATTACGAAGCTTTCCCTGGTCAATAGGTCGCGCTTGACTGGGATCACTAAGTTTGTTGTGCCAAAGCCAAGGCTTAGTTGGTTCAGAGGAAAAAGGTTAGGTAATACATTGGATGTATTGGCATATATAAGATATATATTCGGACTTGGATGTCCCCCTACCAGATCTAGGAATTGGATTGGATCCATTGATCTTAGAGATCAACCTAGTTAATTATCATACAATTTGTTGGCCAAAGTCAAGATTGTGTGATATTTAACGGGATCCTAGCCCACTAGGAAACGCGGTTTCCCGAGTACTCGACAGAGGGTTAGAGGCTCGCCGAAAAATAGTGGGAGGCAAGAATTGAATTTGAAATACTCATTCAATTACTCGCCATACGCGCTCAAATAAATATCAATTCGTCGTTATAGATTAAATGTTAGTTGGACTAATATTTAAAATTTTGTTTTAATAAATAGTTGGACTATATTCAAACTATTCATTTATAGTTGATTTTATAATTGGATTATAGTAATCAATATAATTGATATTAATCTATGAAATTATAGTTGATTAAATAGTTGGACTATTGTAATCATTATAATAAATAGTACCTAAATCGTTGATTAAATAGTTGGACTATTAAAATCAAGATAAAAGTGAAAGATTGACATTTAAAACATAATCCTAGGGAAAATGTATTTAAATGGTTTAATTTTCAAATTGGGAATAAAATTTCAGGATGGTCCTGGAAAAATAATAAGTTACTTTATTTGATAACATAACATATTATGCCTAAGCCCGGAGTTAAGCAAATAGTCGAGCATAATCTTTGGAAGATTTATGTAATGATAAATTTAGTGCTTAATCCATTAAACTTGTCAAGTAGACTCCTTAATTTCTTAATCAGAACTAAGGATTAGATCCTTAAAGTATGATACTGAAATTGAAGGATCTTCATAAAATCTATCTTTAGATTTTAGAAGTACTAAATTGCAATTAGTAAACTCTTGGAGAGTAATGACTATTCTCAAGGAGATAAAGTCAAAGTTTGCAATTAGACAAGTAGCGCAAGGCGCACCTTACTTCGATATTCTAGAAGGCCAAGGCTTGGCCAAAGGCTTCTGGAGTGTTGAAACTGGCAAAGGCAAAATCATTATAATCTTCTGGGAAGATAAATGACATATCCCAAAATGTCTGCCTAAATTGTTGCAAACGGGATCGCGAAAGCGTGACTGCCGTTTGGACAAAGCAGACATGAAGGAATTGAAGACGACAAGGCTCTGACTTCAAATATGTTTGTCAAAAATATATTCACTACTAGTATTGAAATTGGATTTTAGATACTTATTGTGATATAAATATATATTCATGTTCAAAATCTGTTTTGAACAGGATACTGACTTCAATAGAGATTTATCTGCGAATTGGAAACGGGAAAATCGCTGTTTTAACCGTAGATACCTAAGTTTACGAACTACCCTCGGGTGTGTACCTAAATTTGGAAACTGTAATAATGTAACTAGTTTGACTAGATACATTATCTTTATATCAGTGTTTAACCCGCTGCGGGTGAACCTTTATATTCTAGAACACTAAAGTGTTGCATTATATAAAGATGATATTGAGATATACACATTAGATGTGAATAACAGAATTTATATTTTGAATATAAATAAATCTCAAATATATAACATGACAAACAAATAGCTCAAACTGATTTGATAAGAAGAAACTAATATGTGGAATTTTTTCTAGGACACAATCTAAACAAGACTCGTATATCCACACTTTTAAAAGAGTGGGTACTCGGACTGATTTGATCCTATTTAAATAAAGTCTACGAATCTAGTTTATTGGGCAAAGTGCCTAAAACACTATTTACTTGGTAAAAGTGCAAATGCCACCGACCTGTTAGCCATAGTTCATAGTGATGCAAGTGGGCCATGTCTAGCTAGGCTAGATGTGGATATGAATATTTCGTGACCTTTATGTATGTGGCATCGCGTATGGTTATATGTTTCTTTTGAAACGCAAATAGGAAACTTTTAAAGTTTCAACACGAAATAGACAAACAGACCGGCTAAAGTATTAAACCGTCACGGTAAGACCGTAATGGAAATTACTTAAGCAATAAGTTTCTAATATACTTGAAAGAGTATAGTATTCTTTCAAATGAGGACTCCTCCCGGAACACGTCAGTGTGACGGTGTGTCCGAACTGAGATAAACCGAATTTTGTTAGACATGATAAGGCTAATCATGAGTCACTCTGAGCTACCATTCCTTCAAAGGATAAGCATTAACAGTGCAGAACTTATTTAGAATAAGGTTCCATTAAAATCTGTTTGACAGATATCATATTAGATATGACTGGGAAAGAAACGGGGCTTCTCATTCCTGATAATTTGGGTATGCTAGGCATGTGTTTGGATGATACCAAACTAAAACCCAAAATGGATAAGTGCCAAATGTATGTTATCCTAGGGAAATAATAAGTATAATACTTATACAACTCACTTGAGAACAATTTAATTATTGCTCGCCAAGCGGTTTTTCCTAAAAGGAATACTGATATGCAGTGGTAAGTGAGAGGATAGTAAAACTCGATGAAAATCGGAGTAATACTATTCTAGGCATCGAATCCTAATGGAACACAAAATATTTCATCAAGGATGAAACTATTACCATTAATCTTCGAATACACAAGAACCACGTATGTCGGAGAGAGTCAGAAAACAACCTGGGGTATGGGTTTCTGATCTCACCTCGTAAAGATGTCTATCTTTTAAGGTATACCAACTGACTATGTATGAGGAAGCGATACAAGGTATCGACTCCCTATCATGGCAATTCTTCTAGGAAGACATACATGGAAGGCAACATTCCAATGTCTAAAGCTAGGCTTTTAGCGGAAAGGTATCGTTATCAACATTGTGTTAATTACGATTCAACCTTTTACCTGTTGCCACGGTAAATCCATTTGGATAATGCTTGATAAAGCTGCGTGTTTCATTTATGAAATATGACAGCTTTACGGGAAAATCGCTTTCCTGAAAATGAAACCTTTTGGAGGATGTTTACAACATCCTGTCGGTTTTATCGTACAAAACTAGTAAACAAGGTTTGCAGGTTATTCGATCCATGTTTGGATTGAAGTAAGCATAGGTTCTTGGAATTATCGTTTTGATGTAATCATAATGGAGTATGATTAAATTCAAAATGAAAATGATTCTTGTGTATATAAAGAGGGTTAGTGGGAGCGCACTGACAGTGGATGTCCTATACAATAATGATAATGTATCTCATTTCTTGGAAATGATATTCCCATAAATAACTATCGGCGAAAGCTTGGATTTCGAAAACTCTCCGTGGAATCGTATATTGAAAAATGTACACGACCTGGTGTCTCATACGTTTTGAGCATATGAAGTCACAAACAGGCCAATCCAAGTGATAGTCACTGGATTGAAGTTAAGAACATCTGTTAGTATCTGAGAGATCTAAGGATGCTGTCTTAATCTATGTAGGCGAAGAACTTGAAGTGACTGGGATCACTGTAGCAAGTTTCCTAACCGATAAAGACAACTAAAAGTCGCAAACGGTACTATACAGTTTGAATAACGGTACAGTGAGCTGGAAATCTTCCAAGCAAGATACTATTACCGAATAAACAACAAATGCGGGTTATTGCTGCAGCTGAGGCAGCAATAGAAGCCTTCTGGGTCGATAATAAATCTAATTAGATTAGATATAATTATCTTAGCAGCTAAGCTAGGCTTTAGCACATGCTAAAGAATTAATGGTCTCATCAACGATCCAGATACATATTTCGATATTCATGTGATTCGTTAGGATCATACATCGTGGCGATGTGATGATCGTATAAATCGCATCAGACGATAATCATGCAAATCCGCTGACGAAAGCCTTTTCTCAATAGTTTGAGCCAACCGTACATAGTTCGGGTGTCAGACACTCGAGTGACTGGCTATACGCCAAGTGGGAGATTGTTGGACAAACACATAGCGTCACTATTTGTATAGATCATGGTGTTGTTGTACAAATTAACTATGTGACAAAGGAGATTGCACTCTTATCATTTGTGATTAGATCACCTAGATGTATAAATGATAGGAGGTCCCTATGATTTGTTCCTGGATGGAGAATGATATGAAACAGTATCAGTCCACGTAGGATAAATCATTAAATATCCCTAGTCAGAGTATTATCGAGATTGGACATCGATAAATACGTAAAAGACTAGTATTGCACTTGTGCACATTGTGAGGGCACAACGACATAATTCTCATATATTTGGGTGTATGATACGCATGCAAGTGTAATTGGAGATTGTGTTTTACCGATGGTACGGGAAACAGCTTCGCTCTGGATAGACCCCCTCGGAATTCCATTGGTACATAGTCTGAAATCAGGGTAGGTGTATTTGGTCTTAACCTGACTTGCACCGCTAATACTTGCGACAATCAATATACTTTGGTTGAGGTCGTCCAGGGCTATAACAGGTTCTGGTACGCCAATACTGGGTATATTGAGAATCGTACTGTGTTGGGTGTGATGTCAAGATGGAAGTGTCACTCTAGTCATATGGAGATGATGGTCACGTAGGATACGGGACTGGTTCTCTTAAATGCTGCAGCTATCGGGATAAAATGACAAGGTCATGTTTATCCGATTATAGAGACTAGTCACCAGACATCCGACATGTGCTTCGTACGGGGCAGACACAATTCCAACCCCAGGTCTAGCACGTGATCATCCGATACTGGACAGAAATACACAATACTGCGGTATACTATGCTTGATATAGATCATTTATTCCTGTAAGGATATTTCTGGAGAATTGGGTAGGCATAGCACTTTGCTAGAGGCCAACCTTGTCTTGTTAATCAGTATAAACGTAGTACGAGGTGCTTCCGTGTTCGGATAGTCAGACGACCGAATTTACTGCCAAAATATCTGAGGATCTCATGGGTCGCTTCCCAAAGATTCACCGATGACGTATAACTCGCACTCTAAATTAATCTGGGATTAATTAGAAGAGAGGGAAAATTAATCTGGGATTAATTGCGGAGATATTTTATCTGGGATAAAATATCATTTAAAGAGAGATAATGATTAATTTGGAATTAATCGGTAAATTAATATATTTGATATATCAAACGAAATTGGATTTCGACGCGGAATTAAAATTAGATTTTAATTCAGGCGAAAAATTTAATTTAGAATTAATTCGTTAGCGATGTGAATAGTGATTTCGCTAGGCGTAATCATTTAATTACGACGCAACAGAAAATTCGTTAATTTGGAATTATCGAACCCGAGCCCGAGATTATTTGTGAGCGCATTCACATTCCGAATTCGAGTGCGACACGTCAAATCAAGCGTCAAATCGCTAGTCGCATCAAGCGTCAAATCACAAGTCACTTTGAGTGATGTGACTTGACAACTTGATGGATTAAGTGATGGGAGTTGTTGGGGCTTTAATGGTTTGACTTTTAAAAGCCAAATTCAAGTGAAATGCATGTGAAATTCACATGTGTGTATAAGATACACAAATTTCTCAAACCAAACTCTCCTCTACTCTTCACGCCCAAACCAGTGGGCTATTTTCTTCACTGCATTTTGTGAAAATGCCGAGCAAGAAGGGAAGCTATAGTGGGATTTTGTGGCAAAATCTCAAGTGCTAGCACACTTACGAGACATGCGAAGATGATAGGGAAGTCCACCAATGAGCCGGGAATCGTTTGACGAAGCTTAGAGCTCAAAAATTGAAGATAAATGGGCGAAACTAGTGAGCTTGGAGCTGTCACTGCCGAACCAGTCCATAGAGGCAGAATTTCATTTTTGTTGTCTCTGCGTCGCTCAACCGATCGATGTGAATATTCCAAAACTTCTTTGATTTGTATTCGCACTTGATTCATGCTTATTATTGATCTTGGGACCTTAATAGAAACCAATAGAGACTAGTTACCAGATGTAGGCATTGCATTTTTGCATGTGAAACCCGATGATGAGTCTCAGTTGGAGGCACTACCTTTTAAGTCGAGGGGGAGCCACGGGAAATGGACGTCGGAAGGGAGGAGTCAAGAATTGACTCATATCGGATTAAGTTCGCTGGTTTAGCTTCGGGTACTTGTTGGTTTTCCGTTTTTAAAATTATTCCCGGCCCAAAACACTCACAAATCACGTAACCTCGGCCCAAAATCCCCGCAAGCCCCTTGGCCTTGACCCAAAACCCCGCAAGCCCACAGACCTTGTCCACACAAACCAAACCCACCAACCAAGGCCCACACGCCCCAACCAAGGCCCACACGCCCATTCACCCTAATAAACACCCAAATTAATCAAATATTAAGTTAAATATTAATTAGATAATGTGATTAAATAAAACATAAAATAAAATCATGCCTAATTTAAACAAATCAAATATGTTATATACCTAAATTAAAAAGATGATATGCCTAATTAAAATCAATCATTATAAATAAAAAATATTGACTTCCTAATCTAACAAATTAAATGCCTAATCCTAACCAATCACATATATTGACTTCCTAATCTAAACCAAATTTGTCCCCCCTCAATCCTTGACTTTCCTTGCTCAACACAAAATCAAATCCCTTCCTTGTGAAACAAGGTGAAGCCCTAGCCCTTCTCTATATAAACCACACCTTTCCAAGGCATTCCCTCCTCCTAGTTCACGCCCATCACAAGAAATAAAGAAGCAAAGAATTTCCAACCCCCTCTCCAAGCTCTCCATTCACGCCAATCACAAGAATAAGTAACAAAAAATATTCTTTTCATCTCCTCCACTCCATAGCCGAACACATCACCCTCCTCAACCCCTCTATAACCAAAAATAACAAGCCTTTATATCCTCCTAAAGCCACCGAAACCAGTCCTAGACAGCAGCCCTCCATAACCGAAAATTACAACCAAAAACCGAACTGCAGTGAACACAAAAACTGCACTGTTTTACACGCCCAAACAGTAGTAATTTAACCCCTAAAACAGCAGCAAAATCCACTTAAAACATCCATAAAAACCTTAAAGTAGTAACATAAAAAACTGCACTCAAAGCCTCCTTAAAACCGCAAAAACAGCAACCCAAACCCCCCTAAAAAACGTAAAAACAATCCACTAATAGACCTGAAACAGTGAGCAGAATACAGAGAAAACATGAGCAAAATGGAGACCAAACAGCAGCAAAACGGAGCAAAAACAGTAGCCTGAACAGCAAAACAGCGAGTTAAGACGTTAATCCAGTGAACCGGAAGAGTTGCGGAGTGATAGCCTTCCGACGGCCGTGAAAAACAAGTCCGAAAGTCGACATAAAAGGTTAGACCTGAGGGTATTTTCCACATTCGTTTTCTGTTTTATTTTTATTATTTATTGAATACTGTTCGCATGATTGTTGTGCTAAAATGCATGTTGTGGCCCTTGAGTAGATAAATATGCATGTATCATGAAATATTGTATGTTGTGAACTTGGAAAAAAATAAAAAATGTGTCAACTCTCGCGGTATATCGGGATGGAAACCCGGACATAAATTTCATAGCCGATTCCGAATGGACGGTAATATGATCTGTACTCGGGATACAACTCCACGTACCGCTTGAGTAAACGGCACCCTCTTTTGTTTTATGTTGTTTTGGTTTATTCATTTTTCGTCATTTGAATTCCACATGTTACTTGTTTATGTATGAATCAATCGAGCGCATGGGCTTAGTAAGTGCGATGAAAGGTCCCCTATTTGGAGGGGTTAAAATCCCTTACCACGATGCTTTTCCGCGCCGGTTGATGTGTGTTCGGTTGAATGCAAGATACGTTCAATCGAGCATACTAAGTTTGATATTATTATTTTAATTCTTTGCATGCATGATTCAATCGAGCGCATGGGCTTAGTAAGTGCGATGAAAGGTCCCCTATTTGGAGGGGTTAAAATCCTTTACCATGATGCTTTGCCGCGCCGGTTGATATGTGTTCGGTTGAATACAAGATATGTTCAATCGGACATACTAAATTTCATATAGTTATCTTTATATTTGTGCTCATCGTAACGAAAGGCGCATGGGCTTATTGTGTTGGATTAAAAGGTTCTCCATTTGGGGGAAGAAAAGCCTAAAAAGGCTACCTTTAGCACGATATTTGCCGTGTCTTTCATCTATTGATTGCATCGTCTATCCCTGTCTTGGCTCGACCTATTGTCATTGGTGTACCTATATTCTCAGCCCTTGCTTCAGCAAAACCCATAGCCACACTCCACGCACCATATTGCCTTAACGCCTAAAGCCTATAACAGACGCACCACTCACCTTCACAGTCCACGTGAGCCATATTCACAAACTACCCTTAACCAACAAACAAATCAGCGCACGAAACCCTCTTAAACACCACACGACAGCCGCTCCTCACACATGACTACTGCCGCATTCCCTCTTCACACTAAACACACGCAGATCACAGCCCTAGCCCCTCTCGGCAGCAGCCTAAATCACCAGTCCTAGCTCACACCAAACTGTCCTCAACACCACATGGCCACAGGAACCCTTCTGCCACTTCACTGCCTCATAAAACCCTAAACTGAACCCTTCATGCGATAGCCCCTTGCACTCACGCACACACTCACAACTCTCACATAAAGCCAACTATACTATTCATGCATGTATTATGAAATCCCATATCGTCATTCTTATCTTTGTACGCATCATAGTGAAAAACATGTTTATCACATTGGTTGCATCATTTACCTTCGTCTTGGCTCAACGTATCGTATTACAATTCATATATCCATGTCATGATAGCATTTGAGCATTATTTCTTGTGGTATATCGGATGGAAACCCAGACATAAATTCCGTAGCCGATTCTGAATGGACGGTAGTGCGGTCTGTACTTGGGATACAATTCCACGTACCACTTGGAAAAGTGCACACATGTGTGCTTGTGTGGTTATGTGTGTGTGCTTGTGTTTTTCGTGAATATAATATGCCATTGAAGTTGTATGTTCGTTGCTACTTTGATGTACTTTCAAGCATGCAATCTTAGATGTGAAATATATGTAAATTTATGTGTACGTTTTATCTTGTACATGTGAATTTAGAAGCATGATACTCTTGGAAATAAGTGTTACTTAAACTTGATTAAATTATTACATAAATCCTTTCATTACAAGTGACATAAGTAAGGGACCATTCCGAACCCAACGGTTTGAGGTCTTCCCTTACGAGGGGTGAGTGCGGCCTAAAATCTCATTTTCCCGGTTCCCACTGGGTGGCGACTCCATTATTCTCCGGTTTAGTCCCCCGCGGGCTACTCCATACTCCCAACCGAGCCGCGAGCCCGGGACAACATGCGTCGTCAGTTTCTGTGTCCCACACCAGACATCCGACATGTGCTTCGTACGGGGCAGACACAATTCCAGCCCCAGGCCTAGCACGTGATCATCCGATACTGGATCGACATACACAATACCACATATACTACGCCTAATATAGATCCTTATTCCTGTAAGGATATTTCCGGAGAATTGGGTAGGCATGACGCTTTGCTAGAAGCCAACCTTGTCTTGTAAATCTGTAAAACGTAATACTTGGTACTTACGTGTTCAGTAGTCCGACGACCGAATTTACTACCGACATATCCGGGGATCTCATGGGTCGCTTCCCAAAGATTCACCGATGACGTATGACTCGCACTCTAAATTAATCTGGGATTAATTAGAAGAGAGAGAAAATTAATCTGGGATTAATTACAGAGATATTTTATCTGGGATAAAATATCATTTAAAGAAAGATAACGATTAATTTGGAATTAATCGATAAATTATTATATTTGATATATTAAATGAAATTGGATTTCGACGCGGAATTAAAATTAGATTTAAATTCGGGCGAACGAATTAATTTAGAATTAATTCGATAGCGACGTGAATAGTAATTATGCTAGGCATGATTATTTAATTAAATTAGATTTAATTACGTTGTAACGGAAAATTCGTTAATTTGGAATTAGCGAACCCGAGCCTGGGTTTATTTGCCGAGTGCGGCACACAAGTCAAATCAAGCGTCAAATTGCTAGTCGTATCTAGCATCACATCATTCGTCAATCAAGTGATGGATGTCTTTCACTTTGAGTGATTGACACAAGTCACTATTCATGATTGATGGACTGATGTGAGTTGATGGAGGTGGTTGGAGCCATTTATTGCTTGACTTTTGAAAGAGAAAAAATTAGTATATGATTATTTGTTTTTAGAAAACAAAATCAAATACAGTTTTTTCTCTCTCTCTCTCATCTCCTCTCTTTTTCTTGTTGGACAAAATGACCCATAGCATCACTATTTGCACAGATCATTGTGTTGTTGTAGCAAATTAACTATGTGACAAAGAAATTGCACTCTCATCATTTGTGATTAGATCACCATAGATA
>SKCR01014020.1:0-44442 GCA_019454045.1 Zanthoxylum bungeanum | reverse complement strand
TGGTATCAGAGCAAGGTTGAGCATGAATATGATTTAGGGCTTAAAATTGGGTAAAATGAATTTGAGCATGATTTAATGAAATTGGATGATTTAGTATGCTTAAATGTTGTTGAATTGAAGATTGAATGGATCAATTTCAAGAAATTTTGTTTGGAACAATTTTCCCCAATTTTGATGGCTTGGCCGAAAATGTCAGTATGCCCTAATGTCTTGGAATTTTGATTTTTGATCATTGGATGTGTTGGAAATCATTTGGAAATGTTGATTTAATGTTGAATTTGATTCAATTAGATTGGATTTAAAATTGGACAAATAAATCACCATATTGCCGAGAATAACATAGCATGAATTGGGTTTGATTTTTGTTAAATTGTGTTGGACATGATTTAATGTTGATGAGCATGATTAATTGTACAAATTTGGTGTTTTGGAAATATTGATTTGGGTAATTAATAATGTTATACACTTTATGTAATTAAATTGGGAATTTGGAATTTTTTGTAATTTAATTATGTTGGGCCTATTTTGTGAAATGGGCTTAAGTGTTGTAATTGGGCTTATGGGCTTGGTTGTACTAAGTTGGGTTTAGGCTAAATTGGTTGGATCCAATTGGGCCCAAAACCGCTTCCATAAAGCCCAAATGCTACTAATGGACCTTAATAAATTTAATTGGGCCTAAATTGATTTCTAGGCTTCTGGAGTTACACCTTGATTGGAATTTGGTTATCAGTTTGACCCGAGTTGACCAAAAGTCCACGCCTTTAAGAAATTAATTAAAAGCCCATTGGACTTTAATTAAATTAACGTTGGACGTTAATCGGGTTTTAAGACCTGTAACGATTAAATTTGAAATTTAAATCGTAAAGGTTTATTAATAAAGTGTAGTATTTAATTAGGAATTATTTAGCGAATTAGTATTAAATACAAATTGAATTGGATTTAATTGTGTAGTTTAATTTAATTCGAGAATTCGTACTTTAAGTACTTATTCGCAAAACGAGTTTGACTCGAGCAAAATCAAATCGTTGTCTGAACATTGGATGGTCATTAATTATCAGATTAATTAATTTGATTAGATTGATTGATAACATGCTTGTGTGAATACATGGTTGCAATGCATGAATAATGTATATCAGATGGATATTAGATGGGTGGGGCAATTTTAGAAATTGTTGTAATAAATTTGGAATTTATTAATTGGACCTGCGTGTCCAGCCTTATTACCTTCTTACTCTTTGTATTCTCTTCTCACCTATTCCCCTCAATGTAAATGAGGTTTCTTTAGAAGTGTAGTGTAACAGGTAGAAGTAATACTTGTGTTAGCGGGAGAGAGAAAGTGGGAGATTTGATCTAGGATCATTGTGTAAAGTATCCATCCGCATATCATTATTATTTTATTATACGCGCTTTATTATGTATTTAGAATGCATGTTTAAGGGTGTATGATGATGAGACCTTAACAAAGATAATAAATAGGTTGCCAATTTGCACGCGAAAAACCCTCACAAAATATTAAGCGTTTTTCCTTCCATTGAGTGATTCTTACTCAAGATCTAAGACTGGCATTGGTTTGTTGGCCAAAGTCAAGGCCTTTGTCCGTCGAGGATGTGTTTGAATCACGAGAGCTTTGTTCCATATCAGTGTCTTGTCCAAGTTGTGGTTTTTGGCCAAAGTCAAGACCACTTCTTGTCCATCGACATTGATTACGAAGCTTTACATGGTCAATGGGTCACGCTTGACTGGGATCACTAAGTTTGTTGTGCCAAAGCCAAGGCTTAGTTGATTCAGAGGAAAAAGGTTAGGTAATATATTAGATATATTGGCATATATAAGATATATGTTTCGGACTTGGATGTCCCCCTACTGGATCTAGGAATTGGATTGGATCCAATTGATCTTAGAGATCTACCTAGTTAATTATTATACAATTTGTTGGTCAAAGTCAAGATTGTGTGATATTTAACGGGATCCTAGCCCACTAGGAAACACGGTTTCCCGAGTACTCGACAGAGGGTTAGAGGCTCGCCGAAAAATAGTGGGAGGCAAGAATTGAATTTGCAATATTCGTTTAATTACTTGCCATACGCGCTCAATCAAATATCATTCGTCAAATAAATTAAATGTTAGTTGGACTAATATTTAAATTATTGTTCTAATAAACAGTTGGACTGTATTCAACCTATTAAATTATAGTTGATTAAATAGTTGGACTATAGTAATCATTATAATGAATAGTACCTAAATCATTGATTAAATAGTTGGACTATTAAAATCAAGATAAAATTGAAAGATTGACATTTAAAACATAATCCTAGGGAAAATGTATCTAAATGGTTTAATTTTTCAAATTGGGAATAAAGTTTCAGGATGGTCCTCGAAAATAATAAGTTACTTTATTTGATAAAATAACATATTATGCCTAAGCCCGGAGTTAAGCAAATAGTAGAGCATAATCTTTGGAAGATTTATGTAATGATAACTTTAGTGCTTAATCCATTAAACTTGTCAAATAGACTCCTTAATTTCTTTATTAGAACTAAGGATTAGATCCTTAAAGTATGATAATGAAATTGAAGGATTTTCATAGATCTATAATTAGATCTTAGAAGTACTAAAATTGCAATAATAACTCTTGGAGAGTTAATGACTATTCTCAAGGAGACAAAGTCAAAATTTGCAATAAGGCAAGTAGCGCAAGGCGCACCTCACTTCGATATTCTAGAAACCCATGGCTTGGCCAAAGGCTTCTGGAATATGGAAAAGGGCAAAGGCAAAATCATTATAATCTTCTGGGAAGATACAAGGACATATCCCAAAATGCCTGCTTAATTGTGGCAAACGGAATCGCGGAAGCGTAACTGCCGTTTGGACAAAGCGGACATGAAGGAACTGAAGACGGGGCAAGGCTCTGACTTCATTTATGATTGTCGTAATTATGTTCATAACTAGTATTGAAATTGGATTTTAAATACTTAGTTTGATACATAAATATGTACTGATGTTCAGAATCTGCTATGAGCAGGATACTGACATCTATTGAGATTTATCTGCGATTTGAAAACGGGACGAAAGTCGCTGTTTTAACCGTAGATACCTATATTTAGGAACTACCCTTCGGGTTTGTACCTAAATTTTGGAAACTGTTATAATGTAACTAGTTTGACTAGATATATTATCTCTATATCAGGGTTTAACCCGTTGCAGGTATACCTTTATATTCTAGAACACTAAAGTGTTTCATTATATAAAGATGATATTGAGATAAACACATTAGATGTGAACAACAGAATTTATATTTTGAATATAAATAAAATCTCAAACATATTAAATGACAAACAAATAGCTCAAACTGATTTGATCAGAAGAAACCTTTGGTGGCATTGTTGTCTGGGACACAATTAAACAAGACTCGTATATCCGCACTTTTGAAGAGTGGGTACTTGGACTGATTTGATTCCATTCAAATAAAGTCTACGAATCTAGTTTATAGGGAAAAGTGCCTAAAACACTATTTACTTGGTAAAAGTGTAAGTGCCACCGATCTGTAAGCCCTAGTTCATAGTGAAGCAAGTGGGCCCATGTCTAGCTAGGCTAGAGGTGGATATGAATATTTCGTGACCTTTACGGATGTGGCATCTCGTTATGGTTATGTGTTTCTTTAGAAACACAAATCAGAAACTTTTAAAGTTTCGACACGAAATAAACGAACAGATCGGCTAAAGTATTAAACTGTCACGGTAAGACCGTAATGGAAAATACTTAAGCAATAAGTTTCTAATATACTTGAAAGAGTATAATATTCTTTCAAAGAGGACTCCTCCCTGAACACGTCAATTTGACGGTGTGTCCGAACTGAGTAACCGAATTTTGTTAGACATGATAAGGTTAATCATGAGTCGCTCTGAGCTACCATTTCCTTCAACGGATACGCTTTAACAGTGCAGAACTTATTTAGAATAAGGTTCCATAAAAATATGTTTGACAGACTTCATATTAGATATGAACAGGAAAGAAACCGGGTTTCTCATTCCTGAACATTTGGGTATGTTAGGCATATGTTTGGATGATACCAAACTAAAACCCAAATTGGATAAATTCCAATTGTAGGTTATCCTAGGGATACCAAAGTATAGTACTTATACATCTCACCAGAGAACAATTAGATTGTTGCTCACCATGCGGTTTTCCTAAGAGGAATACCGATATGCATTGGTAAGTGGGAGGATAGTGAAACTCGATGAAAATCGGAGTAATTATATTCATGGCACCGAATCTTAATGGAACATAAATAGTTCATCAAGGATGAAACTATATCAGTAATCTTCGAATACACAAGAACCGCGTAAGTCGGAGAGAGTCAGAAAACAACCTGGGGTATGGGTTTCTGATCTCACCTCATAAAGATGTTAATCTTATTGAGGAATACCAACTGACTACGAATGAGGAAGTGATACAAGGTATCGACTCCCTATTATGGCAAAGTGCCATGAGTCCGAAATGGATTCCATGTATATCAACAAGTTTGGACACTAGTTGATGTACCGCAAGGTATTGTGCCTATAGGTACTATATAAGTCTTCAAGGAATACATACATGGATGGCAACATACCAACATATAAAGCTAGGCTTTTAGCGGAAAGGTATCGTTATCAATATTATATTGATTACGATTCAACCTTTTACATGTTACCATGGTAAATCCATTTGGATAATGCTTGCTAATGATGCATGTTTCATTTATGAAATATGACAGCTGAACGGGAAAATCGCTTTCCTTAATGGAAACCTTTCGGAGGATGTTTACAACATCCTGTCGGTTTTATCGTAACATAACTAGCAAACAAGGTTTGCAGGTTATTCGATCCATGTTTGGATTAAAGCAAGCATAAGTTCTTGGAATTATTGTTTTGATGTAATCATAACGGTATATGATTTAATTCAAAATGAAAATGATTCTTGTGTATAGAAGGAGGTTAGTGGGAGCGCACTGACAATAAATGTCCTATATAATAATGATAATATGTCATTTCTTGGAAAAAATGATTCCCATAATAAACAATTGGCGAAAGCTTGGCTTTCGACTACTCTCTGAGAAATCGTACATTGAAAAATGTATGTGACCTGGTGTCTCATACGCTTTGAGCATATGGATTCACAAACAGGCCAATCGAGGTGATAGTCACTGGATTGATATTAAAAACATCTGTTAGTTTCTTAGAGAACTAAGGATGATGTCTTAATCTGTGGAGATGGAGAACTTGAAGTGACTAGGATCACTACTACAAGTTTCCTAAACCGATAAAGACGACTATAAGTCGCAAACGGTACTATACAGTTTGAATAACGGTATAATAAGCTAGAAATCTTCCAAGCAAGAGACTGTTACCGAATAAACAATAAATGCGGGTTATTGCTGCAGCTGAGGCAGCAATAAAAGCCATTTGGGTCGATAACAAATCTAATTAGATTAGATATAGTTCTTTTAGCAGCTGAGCTAGGCTACAGCACAAGCTAAAGAATTAATGGTCTCATCAACGATCCAGATACATACTTCGATATTCATCTGATTCGTTCGGATCATACATCGTGGCGATGTAATGATCGTATAAATCGCATCAGACGATAATCATGCAAATCCACTGACGAAAACATTTTCTCAACAGTTTGAGCCAACCGTACATAGTTCGGGTGTCAGACACTCGAGTGACTGGCTATAGGCCAAGTGGGAGATTGTTGGACAATTATGACCCATAGCGTCACTATTTGTACAGATCACGGTGTTGTTGTACAAATTAACTATGTGACAAAGGAGATTGCACTCTTATCATTTGTGATTAGATCACCAAGATATATAAATGATAGGAGGTCCTAATGATTTGTTCCTGGATTGAGAATGATATGAGACAGTATCAGTCCACGAAGGATAAATCATTAAATATCCATAGTCTAAGTATTATCGAGATTGGACATCGATAAATACGTAAAAGACTAGTATTACACTTGTGCGCGTTGTGAGGGCATAACCGCATAGTTCTCATATATTTGGGTATAGGATACCCATGCAAGTGTAATAGGAGGTTGTGTTTTACCGATGGTACGGGAAACAGCTTTGCTCTGGATAGACCCCTTCGGAATTTCATGGTAGTATGACTATGTGTCTATGGAAGTCCGAAATCAGGGTATGTGTATTTGGTCTTAACCTGAGACTTGCACCGCTAATACTTGCGACAATCAATATACTTTGGTTTTGGTCTTCCAGGGCTTTAACCGGTTTCTGTGTACGCCTCTTCTGGGTATATCGAGAATCGTAGTGTGTTGGGTGTGATGTCAAGACGGAAGTGTCACTCCAGTCATATGGAGATGATGGTCAGGTAGGATACGGTACTGGTTCTCTTATGTACTGCAGTCATCGGGATAAAATGACAAGGTCATGTTTATCCGATTATAGAGACTAGTTACCAGACATCTGACATGTGCTTCGTACGGGGCAGACACAATTTCAGCCCCAGGCCTAGCACGTGATCATCCGATACTGGATCGACATACTCAATACTACGTATACTACGCTGATATAGATCACTTATTCCTGTAAGCATGTTTTTGGAGAATTGGGTAGGCATGGCGCTTTGCTAGAAGCCAACCTTGTCTTGTAAATCGGTATAAACGTAGTACGAGGTACTTACGTGTTCGGATAGTCCGACGACCGAATTTACTGCCAACATATCCGGGGATCTCATGGGTCGCTCCCAAAGATTCACCGATGACGTATGACTCGCACTTTAATTAATCTGGGATTAATTAGAGAGAGAGAGAAAATTAATCTGGGATTAATTGCGGAGATATTTTATCTGGGATAAAGCATCAATTAAAAAGAGAAAACGATTAATTTGGAATAATCGATAAAAGAATATATTCGATATATTATACGAAATTAGATTTCGACGCGGAATTAAAATTAGATTTTAATTCGGGCGAACAAGTTAATTTAGAATTAATTAGTTAGCGACGTGAATAGTGATTTCGCTGCATTTCGAATTCGAGTACGGAACGTAAGTCAAATCAAGCGTCAAATCACTAGTCACATCAAGCGTCAAATCAAATGTCACTTTGAGTGATGTGACAATTTGATTGATTGATTGATGGTTGACCGGCGTAAACACACACGTATAACGCAAGCGCACGTATCGTTCAAGTAGTATAAAAGTATCGATCCCACGAGGACTTAAAACCTTTTTGTTATTAATTTATGGGGCCAACTGATTACCAGTATCTAACAGGTGTTTGATTGATTGATTTGAAATGACGATGATTCTAAATTTAAAACAAGTAAATAAAATTGCTTAAAAGTAGGTTGAGAAAAATCCAAATTTATAAAAACTATCCAGGGTTGTGATTTCTTCCAATATCATTTTAAAGATGAAGTGGTTATCTTATAGTTGGGTAACATATTGATTTATTAACCTGGAACACTAAATTATGTGTAAGCCTCTGTCGATGGTCAGACACAAATACCCAGTTTAACCCAATTGAACCATATGTCTATGTCAACCAAATTATCTGGATTCATTAAGATTAAGTTCCAATTATGGCTACCCCCGCCTGACAGGTATATTCCTATCCTGTAAGGAAATCTATTAAAGGGTTATCTATCCTCAAGGAAGATCGTGGGCTATTGAGTCTAAGGCTGAAACCTAAAATCCCTATGTCTAGTTCATTTTAGATTTACCAGATCAATTTTATTAATGGCCAGTTAATGAAAAAGCATTAAGTTTAAGACTCAATAAATAAATCTTTATATTACCCAAGCTATAATCTAACCCTTATAAAACGGTGATATTGGATTTCATCACAACCCCAGATAACTGGCTTAGTTACGACACATATTTACAGGTAGTAAAAACTTAAAAAAGACATAAAGTAAAATACTAAAAATTAAATACTGAAAAGTAAATGCTGAAAGTAAATTGCTGCTGAAAAGTAAATTGCTGAAAAGTAAATAAAGTAAATTACAATAAAAGAAAATGCTGAGGTAAAAGGATCCACTTTTATTACTTCTATTTTAGATATCTCCCTTAATATAATATATTAACTTTGCATGATAATTACCAACCAGCCATATAGGCGGTATCCAGATTAAGTCAAATTAATAATTAATTATCAACCGACCAATCAGGCGGTATCCAGTTTAGTCATGTTAAAACCAATTTAAATAATTACCAACCGACCAATATGGCGGTTCCTCGTTAAGTCAGGTTTTAAACTATTTATATATTATAATTAAGGGAGATTAATCTAAATATTAGTAATAAAAGTTTTACCTTTTACCCCAGCAAAGGGGAGTTACCTCCTCATTACTGAAAAGTAAAAACTGAAAATTAAATAAAGAAAAGTACTGTGCGTAAAAGTAAATTGCGGAAAGTAAAAACTGAAAAGTAAAGAAAAGAAAGTGCGAAAACGAAAAAACTAATTACTGAAAGCTATAAATAAACAAACAAGATACAATCTTCTTAGTATTCTTAAGGAATTCCTTAGAAGAAAGTATGAATTTTACAAATGAAATGGCTTGGTATTTATGCAAAATTTTGCCACCATCAAATCATCCACCAAATAAATTATTAATTGCTCCACTAATTGCTTATCTAATTGCTCCACCAAATCCATTATTGCTCCACTAATTTCTTATCTTGTTGTTGGTGTGATTGATAATTTTTATTAATTATTTATTAATTAATATTTGCTTTGAAAATGATTGATAATGACTTTTAATATAATACACTCCACACACTTCTGGATGGTTCATCATTTCGGTCATGAAATCATCAGAATTTGAAAATATTTTCTCTTCTCAAAGTTGTAGATCTTGGAGTCTTCTTTAATCTGGAACTTGAATCAGCCCAATCCGATATCTGAGAAAAAGTTATGCCCAAAATACAACAGATGCGCAAAACTGGAATTTCCAAAACTGTACTTCGTCAAAAACGCCCTTTCAAGTTTCCAATCTCCAAAATTAATATATCAAATCCAATAATTGCCCTTAATTGACCCACATTTCATCCTAAATGATTTCATTAAGTCCCAATATTATTTTATCTGCAAAATAAACTAAAACACATCAAAACGTTCATCAAACCCGAGAAAACTATACGAAATATTAGGTCAAATGAGTGGGAATAAGTGATATAAATACCACTCATCACACCCCCAACCTAACATTTTGCTAGTCCTCGAGCAAAACATTAAAATAAATAACATAAATAAATTAACTAAGCCACTTTCGTAGGGATCACGGTTGCATTTAGCGTATGCAACAAGCCTTTAAACCCCTAGGTGTCCCTAGTGGACGAGTTGTAGTCTCGTGAGGGCTTACAGCAATGATTCCCACAAACATTTTTTCAAAAGTAAAAAGTTAGTTAAAACTAATGCACACAAAAGCAAAAAGACAAGCGAAAAGAGAGAAAGATGTTAGTGACTAATCAGGTGAAACTTCTACTCCAAGTTACTATTGTTTTGTTTTATTCTAAATTACTGAATAAGTAAATTCTCCGATTATTTTTACCATTCTTCATATACACAGCCAACAAAATATTAATCAACTCATTTTTGCCCACAACAGTCACAAGGCAGTTGATAAGAGTAATATTTTTTGTCCTAAAGTTCTATCAGATTTCACACCTTTTTTATAGCAATGAATAAATTTTCTCATTTTCTGATTTTTTCTTTGATTTTTCTTTTCTCTTATTTTTATTTATATACAATATCTTCCATCTATGTAGTGAGCTTTGGGTCGGTGGCTCCCAAACCAGTTGGCTTTAGGGCACCAGGTGTTAAGACACCCCTACGGACTTAATTACTCAGACTTCAGATATATATATATATATATTTTTTTTTTTTTTTGCAGAATCTTTGATCCATGTAACGAGCTTTGGGCCAGTGACTCCCAAACCAGTTGGTTTTAGGGCACTAGGTGTTGAAACACCCTTACAGACTTAATAACTCGGATCTCGGACGTTTTATTTTTGTAAATCATAAATTTTTTTTTTTTTTTTTTTACTCCACTGCTTTTTGAAATGCTTCCTCCAATTAAACTAGAGCACTGAATATTACAAACTTTTCAATTTAGCTCATGTCCGTATGTTACTATATATGTTGATAATATCTATCAATTGAGCATATGAAGATTCCTTTTAGTCAGTTTTAAGGAGAATTCACAAATTAAATAATTTAAAAGGAAATAAACAAAAATTAACTTGTTTCGAAATAGGTTTGAGATACGTATCAGGAGTGGAAACTCCTTACTCAGCTATCTCTTACCAATTTCACATTTTTAGTCAAAATAAAAACACAAAAACACAAAATATTTTTGTAATTTTTGAAAATTTTCCAATTTTTTTGTATTTTTCAAAAAATTTTGGACTAAAATAAAACAACATACAAACTAAAAACAAGGTACTAATCAACTAATTCCCTCCCCCAACCTAAATGAGACATTGTCCCCAATGTCTTAAACAGTAAAAGGAGAGTTAAGAAGGTCGTACCTGGTTAGCTGAAAATCTACAGGAAATTAAAGTTAAGATCCAGATTAATTCGACGCCTCTTACCACGATCGTCCTCGGACCAATTTATCTTTGAAAGGATAGGGTCAACTTGTGGTTCATAGGCTATGAGTTGGTCTATTAGATCTGGAGCAGTTCTGGCAGTGAAGAGGAGTTCTTTCATAGGTTTTGACACGAACCCATTCTCTCCGAGCATCATCAAGAAACACACAAAGAAAATCATAAAATCCATCAACATTAAACAGTCCAAGTGGTTTCTGGTGTATGTTCAGGTTCGCCCAAGATAGTACAATAAAATTTTCCTCCAATGTGCCCAAGCCACCTGGCAAAGCAATAAAAGCATCAGCACGGTTATCATTTCTACCAATCGTTCAGACATACCTGGCACGATCAGTTCTTCTCCGTTTGATGATCCAATAAGATTTGCCTCTGCCAAGGGTTTTGGGATGATTCCCAAAACGTGACTGCCCCCTTCCTGTACAGCCTTTGAAACGATCCCCATAAGTCCGAGATTGCCTCCGCCATATATTAAGTGCATATTTCTTGCAGCTAAGGCTCGACCCAATTCATGTGCTGCTTCTATGTATTGTGGTTTAGTACCAACACTACTACCGCAAAACACACAAATGTTTTCAACTCGTCTTCTTGAAGTGGCTTCCATGTTTTATGTTTTTCTTTCTCAACTCTGGATGACTTCAAAGGTGCAATGATGAGTTGAATTTATAATACCTGAAAAGGGTGAGTAAAAATAGCACAAGTTTCTTCCAAAGGACGATTAGTAGCAAAATAATAAATAGACCGTGATAGTCAAAAAGATCTGGATCCTGTCGGAGAAGACAAAAGAAAACAACAAAACAAATCAATAATATTAGGAAAAGACAAAGAGATATAATATGTACAAAAATTTACAGCTTGATTAACGTCTATGCGTCAGGGACAAGCTTCCCATCCAATTTTCTTATAAATTGGCAAACAGGGTCTTTTTGAGTCAGATTCCCAAGACTTAACTGTTGTCTTTCTTTTAGAAAGTGTGTATGTAATTTGCGAATGGCTATATGAACATATCCACTGGGATGCGTCTCAAGAGTCGAAGATAGATCATCTAAAGACTCCTTACTCAAGCCATCCCTAATGAATTTAATTTTGTCTTCGCGATTATCAGACACCATTCCTAAAGAACGACAACGAGTATTACAATTAAATCGTGCACATTTGAAACAAACACCCATTTGCTTAGCTCTACGTTTCTTTGCGTATGTGCTTCTTCCTAAACCAGGCAGATGTGAAATAAAAGAGTCAAAAGACTCACCTGCCAATCGGACTCGTGCTTCAATTACCCAACGAATATCATTAGGAACACCGTGAATTGTCAGTAACCTCATCCGTTCCAAACGAGCTTTGTAAACTTTCATCAGAGATTTTTGAGGGAGAGAAGGAAATTGCTTGCGAAGATTTGCGAGAGCTTCTTCCATTTTAAAATGACTAATCCTGCAAAAATTAAACACACAAAAATAAAACACACCAAATCACAATATATACACAAATTGCATGGGTTGCCTCCCTGCGAGCGCTAAGTTTAAAGTCGTCAGCTAGACGTGACTTTTCGAACGTTTAGGCTGGATCTGAAAGTGTGACACTTTCTTTTTGTCGCTCCAACGGTTCTCCCCAGTAGTGCTTGACACGCTTGTTTTTAACCTTGAAAGTTTTGTTAGCATCAGGATCATGTATCTCAACGGCTCTATTTGGTAAAACTTTGGTGATCACAAATGGACCTGACCACCGTGATTTTGGCTTCCATGGGAAGAATTTCACCCTTGATTTGTTTAACAATACCTTCTGCCCTGGTTCCAGTTGTATGCGCACTAACTTCTCATCATGTCTTTTCTTGCCCTTTTCTTTGTACAATTTGGCATCCTCAAAAGGCTGATTGTGAAATTCCTCCAATTCGTTGAGTTGGTGGAACTTTTTCTCTTCTGTTGCTTGTAGTGAAAGAATTGGCTCCTTCAGTACAAAAGACGCTTTATCTTTAGGCTCCACAGGCAATTGACATGTTTTAAGTTTGTCAGTAGAACTTTGTCTTTTATCAGAGTTCTGAATGGTACTGTGTATCACATCGAGTTTGAAACATTCCTCATTCTTTTCATCATCTGGAAAATTCATGGCCTTGAAAACATTGAATGTTACTTCTTGGTCATGTACCCTCATGGTTAGTTCTCCTTTTTGTACATCAATAATGGTTCGACCTGTAGCCAAGAACGGTCTCCCGAGGATGATTGGCACGTCTGCGTCTTCCTCCATATCAAGGACAATAAAATCTGCTGGGAAAATGAATTTGTCAACCTTGACCAGCACATCCTCAACTACGCCTCTTGGAAATACGAGCGTTCTATCAGCAAGTTGCAGTGAGACTGAAGTTGGCATTGTTTCTCCAATCTGTAATTTCCTGAAAATAGAAAAAGGCATCAAGTTAACACTAGCACCTAAATCACATAAAGCCTTACCAAAGTTATGTTCTCCTATGACGCAAGGAATAGTGAAACTGCCAGGATCTTTCAACTTTGGGGGAAGTTTCCTCTGAATGATAGCACTGCATTCTTCTGTTAATGCTACTGTCTCGTAATCCCCCAATCTCCGCTTTCGTGAAAGAATATCTTTCATGAATTTGGCATAGGTGGGCATTTGTTCCAACGCTTCTGCAAATGGAATGTTGATATGCAGCTTTTTGAAGATCTCCAGAAACCGGGAAAATTGCTTGTCCAATTTATTCTTCTGAAGACGTTGAGGAAAAGGTGGAGGTGGAGTGATCTGTTTTTTTCCTTTGCTTCTTTTTCTTCCATTTGTTGCTTTATTTCTTTTGGAACTTCCTCAGCAGTTGAATTGACTCCAACATCTTTGTTGATTTCAGTACCGCTCTTTAACATGATGGCATGACATTGTTCCTTCCCCATGTTTCTTGGATTTGGCTCTGTGTTGCTGGGAAGGGTACCTGGCGGTCTGTAACTCTGAGCATTTGCCAGTTGTCCCATTTGATTCTCTAGTGCTTTAATAGAAGCAGATTGACTTTGAATTAATGCCGCTTGAGATTGAAATATAGCATCATACTTTTTTAACTGAGTCAGCACTTCTGTTATGCCTGGTTCATTTGTCTGCTCCTGGCTTTTGTTCTGCTGTTGGAATTCAGGTGGTGGATAGTTCTGCTGTTGAAATCCTGGTGGTGGATTGTTCCTTTGTCCAGAATTGTTGCTCCATGAAAAATTGGGATGATTCCTCCACCCTGGGTTGTAGGTGTTGGAATATGGATTGTTTCCCTTGTCTGTTAAATTGTTGACATAATTCACCGTTTCTTCAGGTTGAGTTGGCTCTGGTGCTCCTCCATATGTTGAACTTGTTGCTCCAATATTGCTTTGAGTGTTGAGAGTCTCCATGAATTTGCATATCTGGTCCAGTTTGGCACTAACTGCTGTGTTGGCTCCAACTTCATAAATTCCTGCAATTCTTTGAATCAAGCTCCTTTCTGTTGGCCACAAGGAATTGTTATTGGCCATCTCTTCGATTAGGTCCCAGGCTTGATCTTCTCCTTTTGACATCAAAGCTCCTCCAGCAGCAGCATCAATAGTGGTTCTCATCAATCCAGAAAGTCCATTATAGAAAGTTTGGACTTGAAGCCATTTTGGAATCTCATGGTGAGGACATTTCCGGATTAGATCTTTGTATCTTTCCCAAGCTTCGTACAGGGATTCTGAATCTTGCTGCACAAAGGATGTGATGTCATTCCTCAACTTTGCAGTTCTGGCTGGTGGAAAGTATTTTGCAAGGAATTTGGTGGCCAGAGTGTTCCATGTTGTGATGGAACCTGCTGGTAGTGAATGTAGCCAAGCCTTTGCTCTGTCTTTCAAAGAGTATGGAAAAACCCGCAATCTCATTGCTTCTTCAGCTCCTCGGTTGTAATTGAAAGTGCCGCAAACTTCCAGGAAGTTGCTGATGTGGGCGTTAGGATCTTCAGTTGCATTCCCTCCAAATTGAACTGACTGCTGAATCATCTGAATGCATGTTTTGATGTCACACGCATTTGCTGGTAAGGGAGGAAGTACAATACATGAAATGAGTCTGTCAACCATCGGAATGGTTCTGTCTCGAATGGGAATTGGTGGTGCAACGATCAAAGGTTCAGGTTCCATGTTGACTAAAGCTTCTTGGCCTTCTCGCCTTTCCCTTCTCAACTGTCTGATGGTTCTTTCAATTTCTGGGTCAAGCGGTCGGAGTTCAAAGCTTCTGGTTCGTCTCATGAAGTTTCTGAGAACCTGAAACACAAGAAAACAAAAACAATAAGTAAAAAGAAATTAGATACAAGTAACGTATCTAACCCCTAAATTAATAGTGAAAGATAAATAAGTCCCCGGCAACGGCGCCAAAAACTTGACCGGCGTAAACACACACGTATAACGCAAGCGCACGTATCGTTCAAGTAGTATAAAAAGTATCGATCCCACGAGGACTTAAAACCTTTTTTGTTATTAATTTATGGGGCCAACTGATTACCAGTATCTAACAGGTTGTTTGATTGATTGATTTGAAATGACGATGATTCTAAATTTAAAACAAGTAAATAAAATTGCTTAAAAGTAGGTTGAGAAAAATCCAAATTTATAAAAACTATCCAGGGTTGTGATTTCTTCCAATATCATTTTAAAGATGAAGTGGTTATCTTATAGTTGGGTAACATATTGATTTATTAACCTGGAACACTAAATTATGTGTAAGCCTCTGTCGATGGTCAGACACAAATACCCAGTTTAACCCAATTGAACCATATGTCTATGTCAACCAAATTATCTGGATTCATTAAGATTAAGTTCCAATTATGGCTACCCCCGCCGACAGGTATATTCCTATCCTGTAAGGAAATCTATTAAAGGGTTATCTATCCTCAAGGAAGATCGTGGGCTATTGAGTCTAAGGCTGAAACCTAAAATCCCTATGTCTAGTTCATTTTAGATTTACCAGATCAATTTTATTAATGGCCAGTTAATGAAAAAGCATTAAGTTTAAGACTCAATAAATAAATCTTTATATTACCCAAGCTATAATCTAACCCTTATAAAACGGTGATATTAGATTTCATCACAACCCCAGATAACTGGCTTAGTTACGACACATATTTACAGGTAGTAAAAACTTAAAAAAGACATAAAGTAAAATACTAAAATTAAATACTGAAAAGTAAATGCTGAAAAGTAAATTGCTGAAAAGTAAATTGCTGAAAAGTAAATAAAGTAAAATTACAATAAAAGAAAATGCTGAGGTAAAAGGATCCACTTTTATTACTTCTATTTTAGATATCTCCCTTAATATAATATATTAACTTTGCATGATAATTACCAACCAGCCATATAGGCGGTATCCAGATTAAGTCAAATTAATAATTAATTATCAACCGACCAATCAGGCGGTATCCAGTTTAGTCAGGTTAAAACCAATTTAAATAATTACCAACCGACCAATATGGCGGTATCCTCGTTAAGTCAGGTTTTAACTAGTTTATATATATAATTAAGGGAGATTAATCTAAATATTAGTAATAAAAGTTTTACCTTTTACCCCAGCAAAGGGGAGTTACCTCCTCATTACTGAAAAGTAAAAACTGAAAATTAAATAAAGAAAAGTACTGTGCGTTAAAAGTAAATTGCGGAAAGTAAAAACTGAAAAGTAAAGAAAAGAAAGTGCGAAAACGAAAACTAATTACTGAAAGCTATAAATAAACAAACAAGATACAATCTTCTTAGTATTCTTAAGGAATTCCTTAGAAGAAAGTATGAATTTTACAAATGAAATGGCTTGGTATTTATAGGCAAAATTTTGCCACCATCAAATCATCCACCAAATAAATTATTAATTGCTCCACTAATTGCTTATCTAATTGCTCCACCAAATCCATTATTGCTCCACTAATTTCTTATCTTGTTTGGTGGTGATTTGATAATTTTTATTAATTATTTATTAATTAATATTTTGCTTTGAAAATGATTGATAATGACTTTTAATAATTACACTCCACACACGTCTGGATGGTTCATCAATTTCGGTCATGAAATCATCAGAATTTGAAAATATTTTCTCTTTCAAAGTTGTAGATCTTGGAGTCTTCTTTAATCTGGAACTTGAATCAGCCCAATCCGATATCTGAGTAAAAAGTTATGCCCAAAATACAACAGATGCGCAAAACTGGAATTTCCAAAACTGTACTTCGTCAAAAACGCCCTTTCAAGTTTCCAATCTCCAAAATTAATATATCAAATCCAATAATTGCCCTTAATTGACCCACATTTCATCCTAAATGATTTCATTAAGTCCTAATATTATTTTATCTGCAAAATAAACTAAAACACATCAAAACGTTCATCAAACCCGAGAAACTATACGAAATATTAGGTCAAATGAGTGGGAATAAGTGATATAAATACCACTCATCAATGTGGGTAGTTGGAAGGCATTAATTGTCTTTTGCCTTTGACTTTTTGAAATTGAAAAATGGTTAATGGTTAATTCATTTTGTAAATTAAAAACCTATTACAAATTTTTCATTCTCTCTCCTTAGCTCACGTTTTGGAGCCAATTTCTTCTCCCCCTCTCTCTCGGCATTACAGCCCCTTTTCTTCTGTTTTGGTTCACCGAAAATGGCAAGAATGAGCTATGGAATTTTGTGGCAAAATTCCTAAGTACTAGCACACTCTAGGAGAACTACAAAGGTGATAGGGAACTCACCTCATGAGCATGGAAGTTTATCACAAAGCTTGGAGCTTCAAAGGACATCCATGGCCGAATTCAAAGGACAACAAAACAGCCCACTGCCGAGCTTGGAGGAGGCAGAAAATGAGTTTTGTTCATCACCGCATCGACTCAACCGATCATTGTGAGTATTCCGCACCTCATTTGATTGTATTCACATGTTATTTTCTTGTTTGATTCGATCTTGGGAAGCTTAGAGAATTCCAACACTATACTCTTATTTACTACAAATTCTGGTACTATCTTTTATTATCTAACTTTGTGTCTCTAAATCTACTACTATAGGTTTTAGCATTTTCTTATCTATCTGCTTCTGTACCTCTATCTCTATTTGCTTATGATTGCTTAGATATCTACATTCTATCTTTTACTTCTCTTTCTAACTTTTTCTTTCTCTTTCTATTTTCTTGGGTAAGTACTCTTCGAACTTTACTAGCTCTTTCCGTCTCTCTATCTTTCTTTGTCTTTTGTTGTCTAAACATTTATACTTTCTTTCTTGCTTTCTTATTACTTTTCTATCATATTCCCCTGGATAACTCTTCTTAGATCATTACTGTTTAATTTCATAGCTCGCTCTAGACTTCTGGTAATAAGCTAGGATAACTGCAAGAGAATTCTTAACTTGGATCTAGAGTGTCGTTGTTCTCGTAAGGAATACTATTCGATTAGTCTGGGAAGGCTTACTAACCTGTCTATAGAACTTTGAGGACGTACTAGAGGATCAGATACTGGAGAGGTAATGTCTTGCATACGAGCATCCTGGACATACTGCATATACAAAACCCCAACACTCTACCCACTGCAGTCACTGACTCCCTAGACCATGCTCTGATATTATCTTTATAACATCTCTGATTCGGGAGATGTTACCGGCATGAGATAGACCGTACTAACCTCATAAGCCTCTGACCCTCTAATCATGAACAAATACTAATAATCTTTCCTTTATAAATATGGGACCGTAGCCCAAGCAAAACATAACATACAAACTTAACATCTATAACTGAAAACTTAACAATACACTTTACAGTGACTCTCTCAAAACCCAAGATTACTACATAACTTCTACCTAACTCTGACTGGACACTCATTTTTTCTGACTTGGACTGATGGACTCCATACCCTAGTGACTGCAACAGTATCCGTCCTTTCGAGCTCGTCCTCCGAGAAACCTGCAAGACAAGGAAACTGGGAGTGGGGGGTTAGATCGTTGTACGATCTAAGTGGGTGGACGAAAAAAACTGAAATACTAATATCAAAACATTTGATTTTTAAAACCAAAGTGCCAGAAGAAATTTGTATATGAAAACTCTTTTCTAATACTGCGTCTGAAATCTCCTTTATAAAACTCATCTTTTTGAAAACTGTTTTTGAAGATCTGGTTTCTGAAAACTATTTCTAAAATCTGATTTCTGAAAGCTGTATATTGAAAATATAGAATCTGAAAACTGGTATGTATCTGAAAAACGTGACGCATGAGGGCGTTACGTATCACCGTCCCCCCATACGCCTATCTGGAGCCAAGAATACAAAACCATGAATTTGAGGCGTTACGTATCGCCATCCCCCAAAGCATGACACTCATGTCCCTGAAACTGGTGGTCTTGGGGAGTTACGTATCGCCGTCCCTCATGCCACTGAACTAGAGCCGGTAGTGTTGATCCATGCTATTATCTGACCTTGAAACTAGGGTCTAGGGGCGTTACGTATCGCCGTCCCCTGGCCCTGAACTAGGATCTGGGGTGTTACGTATCCCCATCCCCCTAGTCCTTTATATGTGCACATGTTCTCTGTCCGTCAAATCCAAACTATATCAAGTTACATACTGGGGTGGGTTTTCCCCCATGCCCCGAAAATATAAAACTCATGTTTAAAAATATTTATTTTCTAAATCATCTCTTAAACATGCTGAACAAACTGTATCTAATAAAGAACTTGGCTAACGCCCTAAAAGCGAAAATATATGTGTGTCATCAAAACTATTAAAAAAATCATATTGAGAAAAGAGGTCCACTCACTGGTTGGAATCTGGCTGGCATTTCTCACTTACTGAGAAAACTTTGGTTCCTGCGATGATCTACATTGAATAAACTAAATTAGAATTGAACTAAGAAACACACTCGGAATTAGGCTAAGAATTGCTTATTCGAGTAAGCATTATCACTCTATGGGTATCGTATACATATCATGATGTAATAAATGCATACGAATTGATACGGGGCTTATTGGGTAACCTCTTAACGTGTTCGGGTGACACTGGGATACTTTGAAACTAATTTGGGCCATTTTTTACTGCGCGTTGCGACGCAGGGTAGTGCGCGTCGCGACGCAACTCTTCTAGAGACGTGCCCAAGTTTTTACCGTGCGCGTCGCGACGCACGAATCTTTCACGTCGCGAAGCGTAATGAACCAGAAGTATTCCTGGGAAAATTCCCAAAACGCGTCGCGATGCAAGGCCAAATTCTGGCCTTAACATGATGTTTTCTACTCAATCTTCTTATCACTTAAACCCTATGCTCCACACAAGCAACTAACTTCACCAATCTCCAACATAAAATTAATATTATTCTCAATGTCAAATCATATCCAACCAATCATATAACATCATTAAAACAATCTTTAAATTTCTTAAATCTTAAAATCCCTAATTAACTCAATACCCTAATTTGACTCCTACTCAACCATCAACCATCTTCATACTTATTAACCACTTAATCATCATCATACTCAAGCTCTTAACACACTATAATTTTCAAATTATTAAATCTCAAGTATTTCAACTTGGTTCATAATTTTCTTACCTCTCTTTCTTTGATTTTCTTCATCTTTCAAGCCCTCCAAGGAGGTCCATGCTTTTCCTTGCTTCATCTTCTTTCTTTCTTTTCTCTATTCTCTTCTTCTTCTTCTTCCTCTCTCCCACGCTACTTCTTCTTTTCTTTCTTTCTTTTTTTAATTTTGGGAAAACTTGAATAGTGCTCCTTTATATACAAGGAGTTGTTTGATATTTGGAATGATGTAGAAAATTATAGAAATTTGGAGAAAAATGGAGACTTTTCTAGATAAGTCTGCATCATTATTCATCCATATTTTTTACTTGCGTTTTCGGCTTACTTCTAGTTTGAATTTGGAAATATGTTAAACGCGAAAGTTATAAATCTCGATCTCAGATTTCCGATGATATAGAATTAATAAAAATCGGAGTTCATATGAAAACATTACGCCCCAAATACCTTGGGCTATTTGAAGTGGAACATCATAACGTCTAATATCGGATTCTCAAAGAAACTTCCGATAGTCATCTCACGAGGGTTTATGTTTCCAATTATAATTTATATTATGTGACATTCATCTCACAATACCAATAGTCAGAATCCATGATCTTTACAAGATAGTTGAACCTTTCAGTTTGATCTTGAGAGCAACCTGGTAATAGATTTTGACTAAGATTTTCCCTATGATATTATTGTTGGGTTATATGTCCTAAAACATCATGTAATAGGTAAACATGATTATTATTATAATAATAAACAATGTATTATTCATTTATCAATTGCTTGATTTATTCGCATATTATAAATTATCTTATATACCATTGATTACTCATGTACTTTCAGACTTAGTGTGTGAGTGTCATACATAAGAGGATTTAAGTTTGAAATTAGTAATTTAAAATAGTTCGTAAAAAGAAAATAAATATGAGTACTTTAAAATAATTAAACTATAGTTATGTTCCATTCTATAAATATATGATGACTTTGATTTGGGATCATTTATATGACGACCTGGAAATGGAGGCACTTTATATGATGTTTGTTGGAGTTGGTGCTCATTGCGCCAATTTTTATTATATTTCCTTGTAAATACTTTTTTTTTTTTTTTGGAAAATTACAATCCTTGTAAATACATATGTAAATACATGTGTACATATTTTAATATGAATAAAAATAAATGATTTCATCAATATATTTTCTTATATTTATAATAAATGTCATATATGTATTTATTAATCAGTGGTAACACATCATTCATGCTTTCATTATATGAAAGAAGATGACTATGAAATTAAATTGTTATAGCTTCTATTTTATAGGCTCTCTCAAGGCCAATATAATCCCTAGTTTAATCAACGGAAAATGTTATAGTAAATTTTTATCTAAACAAGAGTAAATAGGCATAACAACAATCAATCCATGCCAAAATGTTACTACTATTAAGTTGTCTATACAATAAGCAAAGAAATATATTGAACAAGCCTAAAATGAGTGCAATTCAATTCAACTAAGATTGAATGTGAATTGCTCCATCAAGTATTCTTTTATTTTATTCTTTTAAGCTAACCTAAAAGCCCTTTGGAAGAAAAGAGGTTTCTTCAAATAGAGTGCAATTCAATTCAACTAAGATTGAATATGAATTGCTCCTTCAAGTATCCTTTTATTTTTGCCAAGCTCACCAAAAAGCCTTACCCAACAAAAGCGGTTTCTTCGTAGTACTCCCAAACGGACCCTAAATCAACGGAGTTTCCTAATTCCCGGTCTTGATTATCATTCTTCGGAATCCCAACACCCAAACCAAACTCAAATGTGAAGGTGACATCAAGAAAATAAAGCAAGAAAACAAGAACAAAGCAACACAAGAACATGGGAATAGGCCCAAAAATCCACAAGAACAAAGGAAGTGAAAAGTAGAAAGCACGAAGCCCTAATGACCAAAAATAGCTTCCCCTATTCACAGTTCTTGCCACATACTCAGCCGTGAGATGATGATGATGCACATTTTGAGACATTTTCTTGAAAGGCACATTGATTAAAAAGCTTGCATGGCTGTAGTATCTGATTGATTGAACGTTGAACAAGAATGCTACTAAGAAACATGCCAATATTAAGAAAAATTTAATGGAGTAAAAGAAATCGCTTCTGTTACCAAATACAAACCAAGTGGATCGATCTCCGGTGCTGCTTGTCATCAGAACTGCTATTAGAGAGCTCAGCATTATTGCTGTTGATGCTAATACTGTTGATGCCATTATGTTGTTTCTTAGGGTCTGTACTGCGAGGACTCCATTCTTAGACACATCCTGCAGTACAGACGCGTAAAATATAAACTTATGATCGGTAGTTATTAAATAGCAAAGCTACATAAAGCCGAGCACAACCACAAATTCCAATAGTTTCAACAAAAAAACTCAATACAATAATTTAGTTTCAAAATTATATATATTCCAATACCATAAAAATAACATATTCTCATGCGAGATCATGAAATACCTAAGCTGACATGCTAGTCAAGTGAATAAATAACTCATGTAATATTAGATTTTGGAGCCGGTTTTATTAGCCTATGGATCTTGTTTTCACAACATTTAGGTATAGTTTTATCCGTTTTCAGATCTTATTCTCATTCCCTTCAAGGCTTAGTCAATATTGATCCGTCAAGTAAAAATTAGTTTCTATAAATGCGATAAGGTGTTCAGATTTTCTTCTTTTTTATAATAAAATAATATAATATTTATATATATAAAAGAAACAGACATTGACCTTCCTAAAATTATAAAGTATAAAATAATAATTCTATATAGACAATAATGACTTAAATGATACATGCAGCAGACTGCAGACACCATGTAATGACAAAAGAAACATTTAATTGAATCGCATCCAATTGATACGGTGACGTTGTGAAATAAGCATGTAAATGTAATTACTCTTTAAAATTTCATAAGAATTCAGATCAGGAGAGAATCATGATCCCAGATAAATAAAGAAAATCATAACAATATCACAAAAAAAAGAAGAAGAAGATGAAAGAAAGAAAGAAATTAAGAAATGAAAAAACAAACCTCCATCATAGCTTGGACCCAGAATCGGCGATTGATGGCATTAACACCTACAACAGTTTTGGTGGGATGCTTTAAAATCCGATAGAGAAGCCATGTGTGATAAGCCACCATTATCAACAACCCTAATGGCACCAATATCCAATCAAGAAGCTGTTGCTGCTGCTGAAGGTGCTTTCCCATTGATTTTATTAATTTAGGTTTAATTCGCAATCATAGAATTCAAATCTGATACGTTTCCAGTGTTATGTGTGTTAATGAGAAGAGAGCAAAATATGGAGCGGCTTTTATAAAATAAAATAAAATATAAAAAAAAAAAGCACTTTCGTGTGTGTTGTAGTTGTGGAATGCATGCACTTGTGGGATTTAATGGGATTCAATGAGCCATGCCCACCACCAAACTTTTCACATTACTTCTTTGGCTTTTCAGTTTTGGGTACTCGTGATCATGATTACTTCTAATTGATTGATGATTCGTTCTTAAATCACTAATTGATTCGGGTCAAATTATCATAAAAACTCGTTTTATTTATAAAATGGTCATAAAAACTTTTTTTAAAATAATTTTATATTTTAATTATTTACAAAAATCATGATGCTTTAATATTTTTATATTGTATTTATAAATTTATTGATGGAATTATTATTTATAAATTTATTTCATTTATAAAGGTAATACTTTGTATAATTACTATAAGACAAAAATTATCAAAAGAGAGTCATAGGAATTATTGATGGTGATTTTTGGGCCCTAGGATCCCTAATATATGCAGAAGGGATTTCAATTTCCAAGTCTCAGGGGCCCGAGCCCAAGAAGTTGGGGCATCCGGCCTAGCGAGGAGGTCGGTAATAGATTACACTTGATATCAGACCCGAGTTGGTATCTAGAAGAGAACATGACCCGAGTTGGAAAGATGTTCAGAAGAGTAAAAGCAAAGTGAAGGCCTCAGAGCCGACCAGACCTGGAAGCACGGTAGGTCAGGATGGCAATTGCTTCAGTTGCCCGACCCAGTTGATCGGGTAGGGGTGTTAGTGGTGTGATCAGGTTCGAGAGACGTAAGCCCTATGTGGGGACTTGTTCTTCCAAAATGTTTTAATGTGAAAGGAGCAGGACACCGGCTTAACTTATGGCACACACTATCACATGAGAATAGACATGTTACAGGCTGACATTGTGAGGTAACGTGTAGCAGTGACCAAAATTAGTGTGGCTTAATGAAGTGTCAGGTGGCAGAGCTACTGTTTGCGGAGTAGTTGGGGAAAGAGAGTCTTCGCATTAATGGAAGAATCGCATGGTCGATGTCACAATAGTGGTGTAACAGTAGAGTTTACCCTAGTATATAAAGGGGTTGAGAATTCATTATAGAGGGTTGGCTAATTCTATTTCATTCTTCACTTGTAATATATAGCAAAAAGCTTAAGTGTAAGAGTGATCTTGTAAGAGGTCGGTCAGACGAGCTCGAGAGATAGGCTGGTCGGTCATACCCGACCACGTTATAAAACTTTTTATTTCCTTTGTGCTCGTGGATGTAGGTTGGATCATTTCCGCTGAACCACGTTAAACCCTCTGTTTTGTCTTGATGTTTTCTAATCTTTTGCTAATACTGGATTGCGCTGCAGTTTTGGAACAAGCAAGAAAGTTTGTGTTAATGGAGGAAGAAGAAAAGATAGCTTGGGAGGAGAAGCTCGAGCGCCAAGAGTAGTCAGGCCAGAAAACCGGCGTGATGTGAGTAGGGATTAGAGGGGGCAACCCCGAGATAGAAGGAGTTCAGGACAATGCCTCAAAATAATCAAGTAAAAGAGAGAAAACAGCCTTCCCAGGTAAACCACGTCGTCGGAGGGACAATGTACACCTCCCTAAACAGACTTCTGGCCCAGATAGTTCGAGAAATCTAGGATAAAGGTCTATTGACTAAGCCCGACCCAAGGAAGTTTCTGAATGAGAAGAGAAGCAACAAGGCTTATTGTACACACCATAATACAAGAGGAAACACCATAGAACAATGTAGAGACGTGCGGGAACAAGTGGAAAACTTGGTAAGAACGGGTATCTGAATGAATTCATAGACCAATGAGCCATGATGGCCAAGCGGAACAAGGAACAGAGGCCAATGTTCACAATAGCTGGAGGAAGGACGTTGGCAAGAGATTCAAACCGGGCCATGAAGAATTACTGTCAGACGATAGGTCTGGAGGTACTGAAAACGGAGAGGGAGTCGATGATCCACCAATATTACTATGGGTGTGACCTACCTCAATGATGATGCACTAATAATCAAAGCAATTATTGGCGGGGCCACATATAATATTGGTTGATCCTGGGAGCGCAATTGATATTATTTCTAAGGAAGCCTTGGATGGGTTGGGTGTAGAGTACACCAATTTGGTCCATGGTGCGACACCGCTGTATGGGTTCGGGGGAGCAATTGTCATCCCACTAGGTCGGATCCAACTGGCAATGACTATCTAGACAACTCCCATACTCGGATTATGATGATGGATTTCACAGTGGTAAATTGCTTGAGTAGTTAACAGGTGATCTTAGGGAGGCCCTTCATGATGAAATCTAGGCAGCCATGTCATGTTATTATTTGATGCTGAAGTTCCCGACCCGGGAAGGATAATAAATGTCGGGGCGGGATTCGAGCTAGGTCTGAAAGAACATTTGCTGGGTTTTTTGAAGGGGTATGTGGATGTCTTTGCATGAGGGCATGGAGATATGCCCGGGATCGACCCTAATTTCATCAATCACTGTTTTACAATTGACCAAGCTCACAAGCCGATCAAGCAAAAGAAGAGGATTTTCAATCAGGAACGATATGGGTCGATCCGGACAGAGGTTGAGAAATTACTGAATTTTTAAGGAGGTTAAATACTCGAAATGGGTGTCCAACTTGGTTCTTGTGAAGAAGGCCAACGGGAAGTGGAGGATGTGTATGAATTCTCCGATCTGAACAAGGTCTAGAGTTGTGATGAAATTCACGGGATGTTGAAGGTCTAGAGTTGTAGAGCGCGATAGGAAACACTTGGTTTGTGTTGGGGAAGAAGAGTTCGCGAAGGAGAGAATGGGCGTATAGTAGTCCTTTTATAGGCAGCACAAGTTGGTTCGGACCGTTGGATTGAAGCAGATGACTCAGATTAGTGCCACGCGTAACAGGGATTTAACCAGTTGAGTTTCAAGAGGAATGGCGAGATTGAGGCAACCTTTTGGTTGGATCGTGACTATCTGGTTGCATTTGGTTTTGGCGCGCAAGCTACGAATGCGCGGCACATGGCATATCGAGAAAACGGAATAAACAAAATCCTAGAATGATGTGATAGGAATTTAAGAGGATAATGATGACTTCTTGACTCCCAATGGACGGTTAGAAGGCCGAGAAAAGTATTAATGGGAAAATCATGGCATAAAAACAAAACCTTTGGGTGGCGTGAATACCTTACCGACCCGAAGACAGTTAGTTTGAAAGCGAGATCCTGGCTCGAGAACTAGAATAAGTCCACCCCACCATTATAGTTCATGACGTCAACTCACCAACTTATTGATACCAAGAACTAAGAGACAAATGTTGATGGTGATTTTTAGGCCTTAGGATCTCTAATGTATGCAGAAAGGATTTCAATTTCTAAGCCTCAATAGCCAAGGCCCAAGAAGCTAGGACATCGGCCCAGCAAGGAGGTCAACAATAGATTACACTTGATATCTGATGAGTTGGTACCTAGAAGAGATCATGACCCGAGTTGGAAAAATATTCAGAAGAGCAAAGCAGAGTGAATGCCTCAAAGCCAACCCAACCTAGAAGCACGGTAGGTTAGGATGGCAGTTGCTTCGGTTGCCCGACCCAGTTGATCGGGTATGGGTGTTAGTGGTGTGATCAGGTTCGAGTGATGTAAGCTCTATGTGGGGACTTGTTCTTCCAAAAGGTTCTGATGTGAAAGGAGCATGGCACCATGGCACACAAAATCGCATGAGAATAGACAGGTTACAGGCTGGCATTGTGGGGTAACGTATAGCAGTGACCAAAAATAGCGTGGCTTAATAAAGTGTCAGGTGGCAGAGCTACTATTTGCGGAGCAGTTGGGGAAAGAGAGTCTTCGCATTAATAGAAGAATCACGTGGCCGGCGTCACAGGGGTAGTGTAAACAGTAGAATTTATCCTAGTATATAAAGGGGTTGAGAATTCATTATAGATGGTTGGCTAATTCTATTTCATTCTTCACTTGTAATAGAGAGCAAAAAACTTAAGTGTAAGAGTGAGCTTGTAAGAGGTCGGTCAGACAAGCTCGAGAGATAGGCAGGTCGGTCATACCCGACCACGTTTTAAAACTTCCTATTTCTTTTATGTTTGTGGACATAGGTTGGATCCATTCCTCCGAACCACGTTAAACCCTCTATTTTGTCTTAATGTTTTCTAATATTTTGCTAAGTTTGCATTTGGTCCCCAAACCAAACAAATTCACAGTTGATGGAGGATTATTCGAGGAGTAAGTTTATCGATTTACCCCTGGAATGAAAATCAGCTGTCAACATGAATCATTTTTAAATGAAGGGGATCTTTGTCACCATTTGAATATTATCAGGGGTCTAATTATTATTTTCCTTAAATTTATGGATAATTCAACTAAAAGGTCATATTGACGTTCCCTTTTAAACTCATTTAATAAAATTTTATTATTTTTTATATTGTTTAAAAAAAAATTATGATAGTGGCCATTTATATTCCTATTGTGGTTATAGATGGTAATTAGGATTGTTATTTTGACCCGTTCCGTCTCAACAGGTTCCCGTGGGACGGGATTCGGGATAAATTTTTTTGACCTGTTTTGAAAATATGATGGGACTGAGATGAAAAAATTTTAATCGGGAAGGGATTTTCATAGGACAATCTGGGATTTTCACGGGATAGGACGAGACGAGATTTTTTATAAAACGGGACGGGACGGGATTTGCCAAATTCTGTCTCGTCCCGGCCCATTGCCAACCCTAATGGTAATATGGTCGATTATTTTAAATACTTAATATTATCTGATAGAAAAATATTACCTGAAATAAGTGTTGGCCCATTGCCAACCTTAATGGTAATAGAAGAAGAAGAAGAAGAAGAAAATCTTTATTAATTAATAATTTTGACCTAACTTAACTTATAACTCTCATTTTCAGGGTCTCGCCTAAAACCACCCAAACTTCAGAGTTGGCCTTAGATATTCGTGATTTTGGTCCATTTCGGATAAGTATATTAGCCATGAACTATTTTTTCAGTTATAGCTAGATAGATATCAGATATTAGATATAAGTTTCGATTACGGTTATATTTTTTATTTTGGTAAAAATGAATTGTCGGATATCCAACCATTGTCATCCCAAATAGTAGTTGAGTGGTAATAAATTTTGTACAATTTTATATCTTCATATTATTTGTGATTGCTCTAAATATTAATAGGTTGAATTGGAAAAATTAAAGGTGATATAATTTCACGATTGCAACAATTCAATAATTATCTGCCTCAAGTATTAAAATGATAATTATTCTTAATGGTAGTTAGATAATAATAGTTATATTTAATACAATTTCACATATCGTATATTTATCCATTAGTGATATCACATCATTCATATGCGGCTACATATGCACAATTTCCATAGCTCTTGTCGTGGTTGTATTAGTCCGCATCTTCCAAATTGCAATTGCAATTGCATGCGATGCTTCTTTTGCATCGCACACATATAGGGACTTATTTGAAATAAATTGAATATCTATTATGCGTATTATAAATAATGTGTATTAATATGGTATAGGGACTTATTTGAAATAAATGGAATATCTATATCTTTATTTGAGAAAATGTAGACTTTTTGGGGTTCAAATGTTATTACCCATTCCTAAACCATTCTTTGGGTCATAAAGCCCAACAAAGGCGGAGACTGCGATGTAAAAAGATTAAAACGACAACACCAGCCGTCGTACGGCACTAACCAGTCCCTCGCTTCAGTTCACAGAGCAAAATGCTCAGTACATTGAAGTTTCAATCAACAATCCGTACAATCGATCCCAATTTTAACATTTACAGCTCGCTTATTCGTCGGCCGTTCGATATAAGACCGCCGCTTCGATTTCGACGGCGAGTACCGCTGTGCGTACAATCAGAAAACGCGGCATCATCAGAACCGTCGGTTTCGACGAATTACACGACGTCCGTCGGATCATCATCTACTTCTTATCTCCAGCTGTCGCAGTGGAATCTCACTCACCGCCACATCCTCGTGCTCAATGTCATCGCTTGCGCGGTAATTTTGCTTCCAAATTAAAAATATATATATATTTTAGTTTATTCAGCAATTTAAAAATTTTATTTTTTTCAACTGCTTATCACCAATTATCATCATTTCATAGTAATTACAACTTTTTCCTGGGCTTAATTAGTGTTTGGTTGCAAAGAAAATAAGAGAGAACTAAAAAAGCTGGAGACTGCAAATTGCTTTACAAATATATATATATAATCGGTTATATTGACAATGGATATAATGATGTAAATTGGCCACGAGGGATATATTTTCCTATGTTCATGGTGATGTCTTGTGCTATAACTAGGATTTGGTTGAACTTGTGCTGCCACAATTTTGTTAGCAAGTGATAATTTTGATACATTTATGATTCTTTGCAGGTGGCAGTTTCAGCTACATGGCTTTTCCTTTCTGCAATCCCAGCTCTTCTGGTTTGTAATTTTCAATGTTCTTTATAATGAGATTTGGGTTTTAGTGCAGATTTTGATCGACTGACTTTGTTTATTGGTTTTGTATCTAGGCTTTCAAAAGAGCCGCGGAGTCACTAGAGAAGTTAATGGATGTCACAAGGGAAGAGCTTCCAGAGACAATGGCTGCTGTTCGGTTATCGGGCATGGAGATTAGTGACTTAACGACGGAGCTTAGTGATTTGGGGTTAGCATTATAAAATTTAAATGCACATTTTCAAATCATTTCTTGCCTGGCTCATAGGTTGAAGCAGACTCATTTTGTTTTTACATGCTTGCAGCCAGGAGATAACCCAAGGTGTAAGGAGCTCCACTAGAGCTGTTCGCTTAGCCGAGGAGAGATTGCGTGGGTTAACTAACATCAATCCGTCAGGTTCATAGCATTTGAAATTCGATATTTTGCTATGAGTTTTGAAATGTATTTGGAGCATTGAATTTTACTCCATCTTTACTTGATTAGCTTCGTTGCAGGAGGTAGCCAGCCAGAGAACTGATACAGATGGACCAGTGTTGGCAAGAACTGCAAGGGACATAAGGGAAGGAATTGTAACGGGTCGCGCAATCTTGCAAATGTTTTTCACCTTCACCCGATTTTCAAGGACGGCCTTTAACTTTTTCGCTAATCGTGCCAAGAAGTAGATTCATACATAAAAGCATTGTGGTGAGTGAGAAACAAGATTTTCTTTTGTAATGATGTCTGTTTTGGTTGAGTCAGGTTGTCTTGGCATGTAATGGCAAACTCTTGATTCTCTCTCTTTTAATCAACCAACATAATATGATTGCCACATCTATTAATTTCGTTTCATTGAGTTCTTGAGGTTTTTGACGTGTTAAATGTTTGAAGTCTGATGTGGTTTTTCGCTCTAATAAGGTGTTTTTAGTGATTTGTTTCTATTAGCTATCCCTTATGATAAATGTGGCTTTGTAATAAGGCAATAGTTAAGGTTTGTAACTAGATGCAGAAGCTAGGGTAGGAAAAATATATTTACATACCCAAGTAAGTGTTGTGGAGATAATGGCGATGAAGATAGAAACAAAACATCATTTGTGGCTATGAGCTTCAAAGAATGAGCTTCAAAGGATAAGACAAGACGTTAGCCGGTTGAGTTGAGTGTTGACCGAGAAAGCATTTAGCAAGCGAGATCATGTCTTGTTGAAGGTAATATTACTGACTTTAGCTAGTGATTTGAAGTAGGAGAGGACAGAAGTAAACATTTTGTAGGTTCCCTCCAAAAAAACATCTATTAGATTCTGTGTTGATACTTACTTATGTTAAACATGTCTTTTAAAGCTTACTCAGAAACCGTAAGCGAGTTTAAAGTTCAGGATTTAAAGCTTCATAATTTTGGTATAACATACATAATATATCATAAGTTGCGGGTCTAGAATGAAAATTTCATGTTTTTAGGGTTTTTTTTTTAGCTTTTGAATTGCATTAACTTCTAAATCAGTTATGTGATTGCAGTCTGGATATTTAGATTGTTAAAAATATTTGAAACACGGGAGGATTCAAACCTTATGGAAATATATTATCTGGACTCGAATTCAATATTTGTCAACTAAGTCTTAAATTATTTATCACCAAATCATACCCATTGGGGACGAGAGAATGACTCCACATTCTTTAAACAAGATCTCCTAAACTAAAAGTCTAATTTCTCCAAAGAACAAAAAAAAATAAAAGAAAAGAAGAAGATAGCCATAGAAATGTGGAGACTAAATTTATTGAATCAAAAAGTAAAAAATTCCCATTTATGAGAATGTTGTTCTTGGAAATTAAAAAACAAACCCCACTTTCAAGATCTTTTTTTTCATTCTTTTTTCAAATTTTTTTTTTTTTTTTTTTTTTGAATATTACATTCGACAAATGTTACAATCTTTTTGAATCATTGATTTTATTGTGGGACAATTCATTAAGTGCATATCGATAGATTTTGTCTTTTTACATCTAGCATTCGATTCATACACCTCATATAATAATAATTATCACAACTCTCGTGTCTTTTGTTTCATTTTTTTCTAAAACAATCCTAAAAATTTTATTTTATTTTTACTATAGTTCTACAATTAAAAATTTAATGTGCAATTTCAATATTCGATGTGAGTTTTTGTATAATCTTATTTTTTTTAATATTAACTAGATTAATAAATATTTATATGTTTCGATGCAATAAAAAGCTCAAAATTTTTGCTCTTTGGACTAGCTTTGATAATCAAAACACTGAAAGTAATTAACACTCCCTCTGTCCAGCTAATTTTCTATTTTTTCCCTCAAATTATAGTCTATTTTACTTTTTCAAAAGGAAATTAAATTGAGTAGTTTACGAATATATCGTCATTTAATGTGCCTTTTTATTAATAATATAACTTTTTGTGTTCTCCATGAAGATTATATTAGGAAAATAATTGATTAAATGTATTTATTTAACCACCTTAACTATACTTTCCTAATCCATGTGAAAAACTAAACAAGTCTAGCAAATAGGGACAGAGCAAGTATTACCATCTATTTAGAAATCCGTCACAATTGTTTCCTATATTTTTTATTTTTTACTCTTTCAAGTTTAAAGTTCGAATCTCACTATATGTATTTTCTTAGGGTCATACCCCCTAATGTAAAAAGTTAGCGATTTATCCTAATCTATATTGAGAAATTTCTGAAGACATAAAACACAGGTCTCAAGAATTAATCGAGGTGTGCTTATGTTCAACCGGACACCCCGATTGAAAAAAAAAAACTACTAATAAAATACTTGTTATTGATAACAAAAAAAAATTGTAAGTTGAATGAAGAAACTTACACTTAAAAGATGCAAACTTACATAAAATAGTTAGCATCAAAGAAATGAAATTAAAATAAAATAAATACAACCCCAACAAAACAAAATTTGCATATCTCAATAGAATGTAAATAAATACAAAGAGGCAGGTGTCTTTCTTAAACCACTCGAGATACAAAGTGGCAGGTGATGAAGTGAAATTAACACCACCAAAAGCACTTCCCAAACAACACAGAGAAGCAGAAGCTAAAAGCTAAAAGCTAAAAGCTAAAAGCAAGAAGCAATGGAAAGCTCAGCAGAAAAAGAGAGAAGAAAAGAAGAAACATATTATTTATACAGCCCTTGTCACTTATTTGAAAATCTTATCAAGTGCTCAGGCAAACATCATGATGATGATGATGATGATCAACAAGCAAAAGCAGAAGCTGACACAACTTCTGCTTCTGGGAAGGAAACAGAAATGAAAACAACTGTATATTTTTTTCTCTCACTTTCTTTTTTATTTTCTCTTGTTTTCTCACATACCAAACACAAATTATTTTATGCATATGTATATGTATATAGGAGGAAGAGTATATCATGGAATCAAAAACAAAAAGGGGTATGAGATTTATTAAAAGGCCACCGCGGCCGCCGGTGAGCTCTGGAGGAGGTGCCAAAACCAACTGAGCTTCTTCATCATCATCAATTAAATCACCATGTTTAAATTTTTCATATATTTGTGAGTTTTTTTGGGGCTGTTAAATTTATCTAGGGTTGTGTATAATATTTATTATGTGCTTTTTTGTGTACATGTGCTTGCTAATTGTTAAATTTAGGTGGTGGTATTTAGGGTTTCCCTTCACCTTTGGTCAAATTTCATTTGGTTTGTTCGATTTGATATTCAGTTTGATTCGAATTAATTCTGTTATATATGGGTAGATATTATAATTATTAATATCAAATTATAAAGTACTATATTATATATTAATTTACGTTATTCAATATAATATTTTGAAATGAAATCTCATCATATATTTATGAAAAATTATTCAGAAGGAGATTAAAATTTGAAACAAAAAAAGAAAATGATAAAAATACCCCTAGATTTTCGGCCATCATGGTATAAAAAGGACATTTACTTCGTTTTAGTTAGAAATCCCAGTCTCTAAAATCATCCTAAACACACCAAAACATTTTAGAGAAGAGTAGTAATTCCGATAAAGACAAGTTTTGAAGAATATTAGAAGATTAAAGATAATCTTTTACTATTCTTAAAATAAGAAAATTATTCTAATAATTTTTATGGGTTACTTTTACTCTCTTAAATTTAGGGCTTTGTGTTTTGGATGATAGATTAGGAGACTAGATGCGTGTGTAAGCAAATATTGAGTGATATTAGTGTAATATAAGCTCAATTTGTTATATTATAACTTGGTTGTCATTGTAGCCACTCTTGTAATACCTAGAATTGTTCTTGGGTGATTCATGCGTGGTGGCTATGAATGGTGTTGGATTAATTTGATAAAAAAAAAATTAGATTTAACATGAGATAAATTAAATTAATTATTAATTTATTTATATTTGGAAAAACAAAATTTTTGGCATGAAAAGTATGATGGCTGGATGTATTGGATGTACATTGGGTGTTGAAATAATTTTCGAAAATTATTCTGGGGCGAAAATATGTAAAACGGTGAAAATATGATGATATCGGGTAAAAACGACATTGCCGGATATAAACTGACCAAACAATGAACTTCTCACTGTTCGGTCAGTTCATGGGCAGTCCGCTCGGGTCTCGAGTGATCGGTTCAGCTGGTGATGCCTTTTGTGCAACTTTATGGAAAATCATTTTCGTAAAATTTTCGTCTTGTTTTCGTAATTTATTATGTCGATATTTGATAACGAAAAATATGTTTATGTGAAATATGATTAAATTATTGGTCTACGATATCGAATAATTTATTTAAAAAATTATTGTAAATAAAAATAAGAACCACTTGTCTTTGAAGTTTTTGTTAGTGGCCGGGAGATTAGTGATGAGATGAGGAACCCCGACATGAACAGAGAGATAGTACCAACCCTTATACTCCTTCGAGTTGGCATTCATCCAGTATAGTTTTTTTACCTCGGTGAAGGTCAGTTCCCCAAGCCCGGCTCGGTTCCAGATCACATACAGGCCGGCCAAGATTCTCCAAGTGTTCAGATTCAACTGGCACGAAGCAATGTGCATCGAGGACAACATCCTTGCAAAGTAGCCTTGCATGGGTAGCCTTAGTCTCATGTCGAAGAAAGTCGCGCATAGTGCCACAGTGTCACCGTCGAGTCAGCTCGCTTGCTCAAACTCACTCGGGATGATTAGTTGGACAATGTCAGAGACGTTGAACCTTTCCCTCAACAGCTCAAGCTCGGCATCGGTGATTGTTGAAGCTCGGTCCATGTCAAGATTCACAAAGTCAAGCTCGGTCCATGTCAAGATTCCCGCTTATAGTAGGACTGCTTGGCCTCTTCGGTAGTGGTTGGAGTTGTGTCATAGTCGCTGGGGCTCTCAGATCCCAGACTGTATACGATTGTGTGAGCAGACGGGGCAATAGGCAATGTTTCGGGAGGAGTAAGAGAGTAAGACTCGGAGTCAGACATCTCTATCACAGAACGACCCTGGGTGGAAGGTCAGTTCATACTCGCAGTTAGTCATGAATATTATGTTGGGGTTTCGTGCAAAGGGCGCGGCGGAAGCGCGGTTCGGGCGAAATCTTAATTTAAAACTTTTTCAAATTACCGAATAAATTTTTCAATATCTAATATGAATAATTTATTCATATTTCACCTAACTCTATTTATTCGATATCAAATAACGACATAATATATATGAAACGTCGCAAACCTTTTATGAAAAATATTTTTTCGCAAAATGACGCAAAACGCGATTTTGACCAAACAGACTACCCAACATTTATGGGGACTGCCCAGGTCAGCCCCAATAGTGTTAGGACAGCTCATGGGCTGTCCAAACGCATTTTTTGAAGAACTCACTGTTTGGACAGCTGTCACATGGTTAGCTCAAAAGTCACCCAGTAACGTCGTTTTTGGCCGTTTTCGCTTATTTCAACTCCGAAACATTTTCCGGCAATTGTTCCAACTCCCAAAACACATCCAATACATTCATAAGACATCATTTTCATCATCAAAAACAGAACAATTCCAGGTCTGATCCAAAAACCGAAAATGCCAAGGGTGAGAGAGAGATAGAATAGGTCGATCCGACCCGAGCTCCTAATAACATATATATTCTTCTTCTTTTGCATATGTGGATTGAACTCATTCCGCCGAACAATGTTAAATCTTCTATTCTTATCTGCGTGTTTTTCTGTTTGACTGTCAAGTTTGCTTTGATTCCTAACAAACCGAATAAATTCACTGCTTGATTAAGATTTTATTCGAGGAATTAATTCTCTCAAATCACCCTTAAAATGAAAATCAACCGTAAACAAACGTAAAACTCAAATTCGAGTATGCAATAGGACGTAAAATTCCACAAATAATCAGTTTTTTTTATAAAATTTTAAATTGAATAAAAATTGAAAAGTATAAATAAAACGGCATGTCGTGCAAAACTTACCGACGTTGAATGTTAAATTCTTAACGTTTGTATCAGCGAATTGATGAACGACATATCGGTTTTGGGATAAAAAATTTCAACTGTTGAGAGTGGGATTTGAACCCACGCCCTTTCGGACCAGAACCTTAATCTGGCGCCTTAGACCAACTCGGCCATCTCAACATTGATATCAATGTTCATATTTTAAAATATAATAACACTTACATAATTAATTGCAATAATAATTTTATTAACAGATTTTTATTTAATGTCTATATGGAAAAGGGAAAAAACTATATGGCAATTTTATTTGACAGTTAAAATCTGTTAGCAAGTTAAATTTAGGGTAGTAAACATTTACATAATTAAAATTTATTGAAATATAATAAAATGTGACTTCAAGCCTAAGTGAGAATATATCACAAATATTTCATATAATTAAATTTTGGAAAATTTACAAAATTGAAAACGAAATTCTCTCATTCTCAAAACTAACCCACATTTTGAAAAATATATTTATTTAATGTCAAATATAATATATTTTTTTTCCAAACCTCTAATTAGTACTTATATATCATCCATCTCATTTTCTCATTTCTTTTTCCAAGGAAGAGATCAAACTAACACTTGTATAATTTGTATGGGTTTATAATGGATTTATTTGTTGAAATTATTGATATGTTGGTTTAGTTATAATTTATTAAGTTGGGATGCACTGAAATGGCGGAAAAATGAAATTAATTTGGGAAGCAATTGATTTTTTGAGGGGAAAAAAAGATAAATTTGAGAAAATTTATAGATGAATATCAGTACAGACATCATTGTCCGAGCAGCAGTTCAGGCGTCGGTGTTGTTATCATTTTTTTATGATATAAGTTCTTTAATTCAACTTGTGAGGAGTAATTTGGTTGGAAAATTTTTCCCACTTACATGGATTTTTGACATTCTTTTGGCTTAATAGTTTATTGACATTTAAATATAATAAAATTCGACATTAAGCCCAAGTGAAAATATATCACAAACTGTATTTCAAAGTATGGTTTTATTAAAATATAGGATGTAAGTGTTATTTTCCCCCAACAAAAATGCGAGGGATGGGTAAGTTTCGTGAGAAGCGGAAGTTTCAACAACTACGAGTCTTCATCCCCTCCTTGCCACCAACCAACGCCCATGGCCTCCGCCTCCGCCGCCGGAGAACCACCACCGGAAGAATCACCAATCTTAATCCCATCACTACCAAACGACGTCGCTTTAAATTGCCTAGCTCGAGTTCCCCGTTCACACCACCCAATCCTCAGCTCAGTTTCCAAACCAATCCGGTCCCTAATCTCCTCCACGCTCCTCTACACCACGCGCTCTCTCATCAACTCCACTCAACACTTCCTCTACCTCTGCCTCCGCGCCCCCACCAGCTCTTCCTTCCTCTTCTTCACACTCAACCAAAACCCACATTCCCAAAATTACATTTTCACCCCTATCCCACCTCTCCCGTCACCCCAGCCCATCGGCTCCGCTTTCGCCGTTGTGGGTCATAAGATTTACGTGCTGGGAGGGTGCGTAAACGATGTGCCCTCCTCCCACGTGTGGGCTCTCGACTGCAGGCTCCACACGTGGGAGAAAGCACCCAACATGCGTGTTGGCCGTGAGTTTGCGGCGACTGGGGTAATTAATTCAAAAATTTATGTCATCGGAGGATGTGTGGTTGATAATTGGGCGAGGGCAAGGAATTGGGCGGAGGTTTTTGATCCAAAGACTGGATCATGGAGCCCAGTTTGTAGTGAGGTTGAGTTTCGTGACAAGTGGATGCACGCGAGTGCGGTTATTGGTGATAAGATATATGCAATGGGAGATAGAGGTGGGGTTAAGTATGATCCGAAAAATTTGTTTTGGGAGAGTGTTGAGAGTGAACTGGATTTAGGGTGGAGAGGGAGAGGGTGTGTGGTGAAGGGGTTGTTGTATTGTTATGATTATTTGGGGAAAATAAGGGGGTTTGACGTGAATAAAGGGGTGTGGAGGGAGCTAAGAGGAGTGGACAAGGTTTTGCCGCGGTTTTTGTGTGGGGCAACAATGGCAAATTTGGGAGGGAATTTGGTGGTGGTGTGGGAAGGAAGTGGAAGAAATGGGAATGAGAATGGGAAGGTAATGGGGATTTGGTGTGCGGAGATTGAAGTGGAGGAGGATGAGAATGGGGTGCTGTGGGGGAAGGTTTGTTGGTCGGGTTTGGTTCTTTCGGTTCCTTGTCGTTCATCAATAGTGAATTGTGTGGGGGTGACATTGTGAGAGTTTGGAGAATGTATATATAGGTATCAGGTATGAATGTGCTTCTTTGTTGTTAGCTGCTACTCGGTACTAGCATTTTGTTGTTCTATTCAATTTTGTGTTTGTAATGTTCATTTATGATATTGATGCGTTTTCATTATTGCTAATTAGTTGTTAGGAATACGAGCTTCCTTTGAGATGACTGTAAATGTAAAATTTTAGACATTGAAAATTGTAAAATTTTAAAATTTTTGTGCAAAAAAGATTTTGAGGATATTGAGTTAGTTAGGAGTGTCATGTACTCAAGTTTAAGGATACAAATGCATATGATTGGAGTGGAGCAGTTTATGTTCCGTTCATGCAACTCTAGAGTAGTAAATGAGATCCTTCATCTCATCTACATTCAGAAAGTTAGATGATATTATTGCGTGATTATTTTGAATTGTTTTTAGTTTTTACTATTGCGTGATTATTTTGAATTGTTTCTACAATTATTATTGAGCGTGATGGAAAGGTGCATGCGTTCTGCTAATTTTTTTGAGTTTAACTTAAAGAGTATGAATTTTAATTTAATGTCAGCAATTTGTTTCTTCTACTAATAGCTTGCTCCTAATCTGGATCAGCCAATTAGACTTCCGACTTTGTTGGAAGAGTGTATTCTTGCTACCATTCAATATTATATAGCCTGCATTTCCAACTACCAGTGCAATGCTTAATACTTGGCGACTAACTTGTCACGCACTTTGGCACTGGATGTTCCCGAAATTGGTTCTATTGGATCAGAGTCGGGTGATTTTGATGATTCTCCATTAGGATATTGGATAACCTCTTCTTTTTTCATCATTATTTCATTTATATCCAGGAGATGGGTACAGCATGCTTTAATATTTTGTTTTAGGGTTTCTTCGAACTTGAAACGGGGTTATCTTAATACAAATTGTGAGATATCAAGAACATATAGATACAGTGTCATAGAGAACTATTATTTCCATGGCTTTTGTTGGGGGAACAACTATTGAACAAGAATTCAAAAAAAATTTGCTGGGTAATTTCATTTTTTTTTTTTTTTGGTTGAATTATGTAAATATCATGTACTTAATTTTTTCCCTCAATAATTGTCAAATTTAGTATTTTAACTAGATTTATTATCTGTAAACTTTCTTGATTTCTTTCTTTTTTTCTGAGAAACCCGCCTTAACGGGAAGGACCGGAAGATGGTTACTGCTTCTGTCTGAATTTGGCATCACGTATGTACTGTAACCCAATGAGCACAATTTTGCATTTTCACTTAATCTTGCTGTGTTTAGGTGCTTTACCTGAGCTCGGGGTTTCGGAGCCATTTCTTTTTCCGTCCCTTCACCCCTGGCATAGCACTTCGCTTCTGGTTCTTCAGAAGAATCAACTGACTTTTCCATTTTTCATAATATATCACTAACTGCTTCCGTAACTTGATATATTATCTAAATTATTATCACATTTATTGCTCGAGTATTGTTAAGGTTGTTAAGGCACGTTTTATGTTACATTTTGTTTATTGTTTTTTTGGTCATGCCAATCGAAAGCATCATACTTCTTTTTTATTCTTTTCAGCTTTCCTGCCTAGTTAATTGATATGGCTGTAACTTTTCTCCTGGGAGAAGACGCAAAAATGGCCAGCATTAAGCTGTCATCTACTCGACAATGCAGCAGCAGCAGCAATCGTGGTAAGCTCCTCCAGTTTCATGTCATTTCATTTGCTCCAACGCCTCAACTAGTAAGTTCAAAATGTAAGGATTTAACTCTGTTCTCGAGTTTTTGTTCTGTGTAAATTAGTTCTTGGTATGCAAGTCTTTGAAATCAAATAATTGTCACAAGTTTCTGCTGCCCATATAGGTTCAAATCATTTATCTTTGCTTGTAATCAAATTTTAAATGGAATAACAACAGGTTCATTCATAATACTGTCATACAATATTGGCTGGCTGTCATTTTCATTTTTTAATTCTCATATGCTTTCACTTTAAACCAACGTTTGCCCACAATCGGATAGGTCTCTCTTTATGATTTATGTTTATGAAATCTTAATTTTTATCCGATATCGCTTTACATATGACAACTCTGCTTATGTTTAAGTTCGAATATTTTTTTCACATCCGATCTCTAAGCCGAGATAAAAGATTCTCAATGAATCTTTATCCATAAGCTTTCCATGATTTCAACCAACACAAGGGTATCAATTTACATTTCATCTAAAATTTATAAGTTCAATTTAATCCATTACATAGAACAAAAATCAAACTGAAGAATTAGAGGGATCAAAAAGAGTAAGCAAGCAAGCAACAATACATCAATGTCATTGTTTCCATCTTAAACTGGCAAAGGATAAACTGAATAAATAAAAATAAAAAAAGAAGAAGAAACATACAAAGGAAAGTGAGATTTAGCTTCATTTCTTTTACATTATCATTACATAAACTTCAGAAACCACTTAAAATTGGTCCTTGACTTGAACCTCAAGCTTTCACACAACAGTTGAAGTACCTCAAAAAGCTCCTCCTTGTCTGTCAAAAGAAGAATCAACCAGGAACGTAAGAACAGAGTTAGCCAAAATCGAGGACTGATTTTCGGAAAATTGCAGCAAAAGACATCGATCACCAACAATATGGTATATAAACTCGTTGATCATCTTTAATCAGCCGTTTATGAGGGCTATATGCCGGAACATTTTTAGCATGAATATAGTCAAAATACGGACATGAACCGGGACCTTAGCAATGCACCAAAGACTAAACTACATGATTGTGTGTATGTATCTTGTTCATTGATAATTCGCCAACCCTCAACCGCCCAAATGAGTCTGTGGCTTAAATCAATTGTTGCATGTGCACTACTTGCACCTGTGTGGCCTAGGTACAAAAGTTACGCTGCCCAGTTCCCTCTTTGCCTGGGCACACATCTCTATCACAACACTCATTGAAAACTCTCTTACGATAATCTTTTTATTAAAGTGTTTAGATCCTTAGAACCCCACATGTTCATGCAACCATTACCAAGACTCGGGATGAATTATGTCTGAAATACCCAGATTTGTACTAATCTAAAAATCTCAGATTTACAGAAAGAAATAATTCCCCGCGATCTCTTTGATAGATAAAATCAACTAGGATTGCACTTATTGCGTAAGCTTTGAAATATTAGCAGTAATTTACAGACATCATAAGGTAGGAAGCATCAGTCAACAAACAAGAAACCAAATAAGAATTAAGAATAGAAATAAAAGCACTGACCATTTCACTTTGAACATTAGGTGAATCAGCCATTAATGACTGGCTTAAAGAAAAAGTTCAAGATTCCTAAATTGGTTAGGCAGGGTAAACCTACTTGACCGGCCTATGTTCTTTTTGCTTCCATCGATCGCACCAGTTAAATCAAAACCATGTAAGATACTGAAAGTTAGTTGTTACCTATAATTAGAAAATATCGGCCCACAGGATTTAGTAACAACAGCTAAGCAAACACCCCACGATCACATATAGCACATGTATGCCATTGCTGTTGCTAATGTTTATGATGCCTATCTACATATTTAAAATTCACCACCTGCTATTTGTATACTTCCATTTACTCTATCTAATTATAATTTACTTCCTATTTCCTAATGTGGTAAAACCAACCAATCAATTTTGGAATTTGAAAAGTTCTAAAATTACTTGCGAATTATCATTCGCCTTTCTCATTAATCAAACTAATCAAAAGTTGAGTTAGTCAGTCACACCACATTGAGCTCATAAAGATTTTCTACAAAGAAAATGAGTTTTTAAAAAAAAAAAGTTCTTACAGTTGGAGAGTGGTGGTGATGGCTCTTATGAAAATGGTGTTGCTGATCATCATCATCATGATTATTATTGTTGTGGGATGGGTTGTTACTGGGGGCAGTTGGGTTAATGAAGTCATCTTCATTTCCAAGACTTGCTCTTGACACATCCCTTTTGTTTTGCTTCCTCATTTCTCTAATTTTTGAAAAATCCAATGAATAATCAGGCAATGGTCCCTTCTGGTCCCAGTCCCCAAATTGTGGCACAGATAGCCATGGAGCATTTTTCTACACCAACAAAATGTAACATTAATCAACTTCTTTTTCATGAATGCAAGTGCTTAATTTACTAAAAGCACTTTCCATCATTATCTTTGTGATCAATGAATTTTTTTAAAGCTTTTAAAAAAATTTTAAAAAAAAAAAAATGAAATCTGTGGTTTACAAAGACAGTTTCCATGTGAAAGAAGCAAAGAAACCTATGAAACATACCAGTATCACATGAGAAACATAAAGCCAACAATTTATTTTCTTAAAAATGGCAGCTTTGACTGTTTCTCTGCTTTGACAAAGTCACATGATTGCTTCTTTGAATATCTCACTTAAGAGAATAAATTTCACTTTCTAAGACCAAAATGTCAATTAAAAACAACTATTAAAATTACCCAGATAGATTTAAAAAAAAAAAAAAACTTATATTTGATGATATAATCATAGTCTTTACTCTTTAGAGTTTTTTTTCCAAAAAAAGAAAAAAAAAATCTAGTGATTCAACAAAAATGAAACCCACCTGAAACTGAGACCTGGAAACTCATATTCTTTTAAAGATTGAATTTTTAATCATCTAAAATTGGAAAAAAAAAAATTACTCATCAGAAGTTCACTAACATGACACAACAGAGACTCAAAAGAGAAGTTTTTTTTTTTCTCATTCTTTTCCTGATCAGCTTTCTCAGGAAACAAACAACCCAAATGACAAAAAGTTGCAGAAACAGAGAGAGATGGAGAAACAAATACCTCCTTAGCAGCCTCCATGTGAATTGTGATAAGAGAAAATGAAACGAGAGAGAGCTTTGAATTCTTGAAAGCTTGAAAGAGAGAGCCAAAAACTTAATTAGAAGTTATCAGAGCTTGATGCACAGTAATGATTGATGGAGGAGATAACAAGAGAGATATATTCCTCGCAGCTTTTAATATATAAACCCGAAGGGCAGCGAGCGAAGTGCTTTTGGACAGCTTTTTAGTTAAAAGTGCTTGTCAACTCGTTTTAGAAATACAGAAAAAACTGCAATTTGTCCAAATTACTTTTGGATCCATACATTTGTATATATTCTCATGCAAGTGTATATTATTTTACGGTTGCCCAGACTCTTACAAAATATATATATATATATATACACAATTTTGTTAGCGACATAGTCGCATAATGAATTTTGATGATGCAACGAGAGTGAAGTCTTCGACGCGCAAATACGAGACAATACAAAAAGATATCGAAGCACAACATGGTGAAGAGCGAGAATGTGAAGACTAGCGGCAAATCGAAGATAATCTTACTTAGTCTTAGCTTAGGACTCTATTTGTAATGTGAATTGATTATTCTAGTGTCTAAGCTCATAGGAAACATGCACATTCACTTAGATGCATTAGGTTCATGTACAAAATGCATTAAAACCTTTATATTTGCATTTTTGGTACAGAGACCGGCATACCAGTCCCTTACCGATGTCCATACCGGTGAGATGCTGAGTTTTGCATGCTCACTGGAACCGGAACAGACCTTACCGGTCTCATACCGGTGACTATACCGGTCAAGTTCTTCACTGTGCACACATACTGAAACCTGCATGACCCAAACCGGTCATCATACCGGTGTACTTACCGGGAAGCATACCGGTCTAACGGCTAGTTCTTCAAACGGTAATAAATTCGTTGGAGACCGGCATACCGATCTCAGAAAGAGCTGTTGGGGCTTTTCTTGTATTTTATTATAAATTGAAACCCCAATTCATTTTTGTCACACATGAGACATAATACAAAACCTTCATATCATCCCATAGAGCAAAAACATGAGTGTTTATAAATCTTCTTAATCTTATACACTCATTCATA
>SKCR01014019.1:0-46890 GCA_019454045.1 Zanthoxylum bungeanum | reverse complement strand
ATAAACATGACCTAGTCATTTTATCCTGATGACTGCAGTACATAAGAGAACCAGTTCCGTATCCTGCGTGATCATCACCTCCACTATAACTGGAGTGATACTTCCGTCTTGACATCACACCCAATACACTACGATTCTCAATATACCCATTAGAGGCGTACAAAGAACCTGTTAAAGCCCTGGACGACCTAAACCAAAATACATTGATTGTCGCAAGTATTAGCGGTGCAAGTCTCAAGTTAAGACCAAATACACCTACCCTGATTCGGACTTCCATAGACACATAGTCATACTACCAATGGAATTTCGAGGGGTCTATCCAGAGCGAAGCTGTTTTCCGTACCATCGGTAAAACACAACCTCCTACTACACTTGCATGAGTGTCATATACCCAAATATATGAGAACTATGTCGTTATGCTCCCATAACACGCAAAAGTGCAATACTAGTCTATTCCGCATTATCGATGTCCAATCTCGATAATACTACGACTAGAGATATTTAATGATTAAACCTTCATGGATTGATACTGTCTCATATCTTATCAATCCGGAACTAATCATATGGACCTTCTATGATTTATACATCTTGGTGATCTAATCACAAATGATAAAAGAGCAATTTCCTTTGTCACATAGTTAATTTGTACAACAACACCATGATCTGTACAAATAGTGATGCTATGGGTCATAATTGTCCAACATAGGCTCTATAAGCTAGTATATCAAATTGTGATCTTAGCAGAATACAAACTCTAGGGCCATTCTAGAATGAACTCTTCAAACTAAGAAATCACGTCAGATCTCGCATTCGAAGAAATCACTCGAGAACGACACTTTGCATTCTTTAGCCAAAATACATAGTTTAATATCAATATTAACCAACAGATCTTTAACTTTTCAATTAGTGCGACCAGAGACAGGTATTCTCAAAATCTACAATAGACTACTGAGGATAACCTTTCTATTGTCATACTGTAAAGGTTAAACCTTTATTACTTTTGCTGCTCAAACAATTTGCACATTTTATGAACTATTCATAACGAAAGCTTAATCAAGTTCAAAACTTGATCGTAGTAAGTTATGAACAATCTTAGATCTATGGTTCAGTGCTAACTTCCGAAATCGATATCAAATATCGCTCCCACTATAAGTTATAGGATAATTTTATTCGATAAGAAAACAACAGAATCATTAAGTATCAAATACTTTTGTTAATGATTCTAACATCATATTGGACTTATACAGAAGATACTAAGGGTCATTTCATCTTATTAATTATGTAGTTCCATTACAGTTTATCATTCTCATATTTTACTACAATAAGTCAAGTCTTTCATAATTGTTAACATCTGATGTTACACACCAAGTAATAAAATAATTTTATTACTCGGGATCGTAGAAAAGATATTCTATCAAATAGAATAAATGACAAACTTTTACTTGTACCTCCAAGGCGCAAGTACTTTCAATTATATAACAATTATACAAAAGAAAGTTTCAAATCTCAAACTTTTCAAGATTCGAATTTTCTACTATACATATCATATATGTAATTGTAGAAACTAATGGAACAATAATTAAATAGATGAATAAGTGTTAATGGAGCATAACCCCAAGAGTATTGAAACCTAATTCGGTAACACTCAATATCAACGAATCAAATCATATAAGATTCAATTACTCCCACTGACCAATTCCATCAAGATGGAATCGTGGAAGTTTAATATTGAGTAAGAATCACATTCATTAAATAACTTTAGAACTAATTGCCTTAAATTCATATGTTTGATCATATCAAACATCTTTGAATAATTCAAAAATTCACGATGAATTTTAAAATTATAGTTTTCAATGTTTCGAATAGAATATCTTTGAACCATTCAAAATATTCTATCCATGTTTCATCATAAACATATTGAAAGTTCTCGAACAAATCAAGATGTTCAATATGTTCTCTATTAGAAACACGTAGCTAAGTCATGACAATTCATTAACTAAGTTACGGAGTAAAAAAAACTTTCTAAGGCAATTTCTAATTCGTTAATCTACATACATCCAATGTATTAGTCTAACAAATCTTGTAGTCCAATGACGATCATTGATTAAATAAGATTTAATCACATCCTGAATACAATATTCATTAAATGGATAAAGATATGTGGTGTGAACTCATATCAGACCATCATTTACCATACAGAACAAGCATCTAATGTTTATGTGATAAAAAACTCATAAAGCGTGTTCTAAGTTATTTAGTTAACTGAACATTTTTTTAATGTTTATCTTTTCATTAATGACACTACTAGACGTCTTAAAATATGTAACAACTGTTTATACAGAACAAGTAACTATCCAATAGTCACAAGTTCTTATATCAAATATCAAAACAGTTATTAAACATTATTTTAAATAACTAGACGGGAGATCTGATATCCAATACATATAGTTGTCATATTGTGAGAATCAATATTCTTTATACACAACAATACACATCTCTTTTCTTTAGCTTTATAATTTGCGTTCAATTATTCACAACAATTACAAATAATCGATTAGCAAACTGTGTCAGACACGTGACTTCTAAAATTCACGAAAGCCAAGAAACGTCATTATAAGATAAACAAATACTAAATGGTTTTTCTTAATGTCAGTCAAGAATCTCGAGACATGAACTAATTCGTGTCAATTCTTACTGCACAAGAAACTATTCTCTCTAGATAATTATATCCTAAACCAGATATCCATTTAGATTACCTATCGTGACTTAGTAACTAAGTGACAAACCATCTTGATTTTTTTAAGAAAATTGGAACAACAGTTCCTGATGGTTTTAAACTAATCTAACAATATCTTAGTCTACTGTCTTTCTAGAACCTATTCTAGAATTACACAACCATAAGTAAAGTCAGAAAACCTATTCAAGTAATATGCTATGCAAGGGATTAGAAGTATAAATCTATAAACAATATAGAATAAAAGGAAAACGAAGCAGAATTTTCCATAAAATTACGCACTGCTTTAGTTATGGATTTTTAACCCAGCAGTGTCTCCCACTACTTTATGTAATACCGTAATCCCCAACGGACAACGGGAATTCAATAATTAAATTGAATTCCATAGTGAGAGTAGGATCCCATGAATATATTTCGACTAACAGCTTTGGCACGATCTCGCCTACATATATTCATTAGGTAGACAACTCATTGTCAATCACTCACCAGTGACTCCTGATTTTGGTCCTGACCGTTTCTCATTATGACAGCTTTGACATGTTCACAAGGAGGCATATCAAGGCTTCACTTGTCAATGTCAAACTCAAGCTACCGATGTAGTCCTGACAGCTTTGGCACGTTCAAGATTTCCACTTTCACTTGAATTTGTCCAGTATCATTATACAACCGGCATAGATAAAATCCCATAACCTACACCCTCATAGCTTTGGCACGATCTCAGATGTAGTTATAGAAAAATACCCATAAACCGTACTAACAAGACGGACTAAGAAACATGTATCCATTACACGTCACTTTACAGTCTTATTTTAAGCGGGGATTTTCCTCTGGAAGCTATACTCTACATCAAATGCAGAATTTTAATCTAAATAATTTTCTAAACAATTCAATTCTACCTATAGAAAACATAACTTAATTTAACGATTAAATATCCGTTACGTTTCCCGTTAGCGTGGAATCGAAAAGTCAAGAAACATATATAGATTATATGCATGTGTGAACATTAAAATTGGATTAAATATCAAATATCAAGCATGAATAATGTAATGGATGAAGAATCAGACCTGCTCTGATACCATTTTTTATGGGGTTTTGGGCGAAGGGCGCAGCGAAAGCGCGATTCGGGCGAAATCGTAATTTTAAAATTTTTCAAATTACCGAATAAATTATCCAATATATAATATGAATAATTTATTCATATTTCACCTAAATCTATTTATTCGATATCAAATAATGACATAAATATATATGAAACATCGTGAAACTTTTACGAAAAACGTTTTTCCGTAAAATGGCCTAAAACACGTTTTTGACCGAACCGACCACCCAACACTTATGAAGACTGTCCAAGTCAGCCCCAATAGTGTTAGAGAAATTCATGGGCTGCCCAAACAGTGACGAACTCTCTGTTTGGACAGCCGTCACTCGGTTGGCTCAAAGGTCACCCGGTAACGCCGTTTTTGGCCGTTTTCGCTTATTTCAACTCTGAAACACTTTCCGGAAATTGTTCCAACTCTAAAAACACATCCAATACATCCATAAGACATCAAATTCATCACAAAATTTCCAGTTCTTCCAGATCTGATCCAGAACCGAAATTGCCTAATTTTCATGTTTTAAATCTAATTTTCAAGATTAATCTAATTAATCAACAACACCAAATCAAGTCACCACATATGAATCACCCAAGAACAATTCTAGGCATTACAAGAGTGGTCATAACACTCTAGAATATAAACTCATCATCAAATGATCAATTTGGACAATAATTACACTAATTAAATCCAAAACTACTTCACACATGCTTCATTAGCTTCCAATCCATCAACCACAACCAAAAGCCCCAAACTTTGTAGAAAAGAAGAAACCCTAGATATCATTATATTATCAAGAAACAAGAAACTTAATTTTCCAAGCTTAGGGATTTTAGAATTACCTTTAATCCTATAATTCCTTAGCTTTATTTCTTGATTTTTCTTCTTTCTCCACTTTGATTCATCAGAAACCATTTGAGAGCTTTTTAGGTTGTTTTGGTCGGCCATGGAAATTGAAAGAATGAAGAAGAAAATATTTTCCCCTTTATTATATACATGACCGACTTTGGCATAAAGTAAGGTCATTTTTTTCATTTTTCATTTTAATCAAATTAAATGATACTTAAAATTTACGTTATCCAATCAAAATTACACACATAAAGTATAATTAAATCATGCCATGTGTTCAAATAATAATTGGACAAATTTCATAACATTTATGGAAAAAGTTTATTAATTAATCATCTAAATATTTAACAATTAAATATTCAATTAATCAATTAATATAATTATTATTGTATATGTATTTTTATTTACAATAAATAACAAATACATATATTTATGACATGTGTCAAAATCTCATTTGACGAATAATTAATGTGTATTTAATCGTATTATGTATCAAATATAAATACACAATAATTACGATTGACTAAAATTGCGTATATGCATGTGTCATCGTTTAACCGATTAAACGATCCGAATTAACTCACTTAATCCGATGAAGTATTATGAATAATTCGTATTATTCATATCGAGTTGCCCAAGTGCTCAACGAATACACTTCATATTGTGGGACTCTCTAAGTTTAGGTTTATCCGTCACGAAATCCAATTTCGTGTCCGTAATCCAGCCACTCATGGATTATGACGACCACTGATAATCTCGCTAAACTATGCAAGCTGAGGTCATTGCATACGTATAATCCATCCATCACAGGCTATCCATATTATACCTGGGATATAGATGAGAACGTCAAATCTGTTCGGTATAATATAGTCGACTTTCAATTTACGATCTCTAAATACACTCAGAACTGATTTCCAAAGTTATACCACAACCATAGATTTACTAGATCATAAACACGTGAGGATGCCTATGCCCTGTACACAGGACTGACATATCATATCTTGATACGCACTCGATATCATGAGCATCAGTCCACACCCAACGAACATGCGGAGGTCTAATCATGAATAGATCGTTGACATGGCTGCCATCAAAGTGTGGAGAATAACTCATATATCCCACTGTGGTATCTCAAGTCAAAGGACCACTATGCTCGCTCAACTCGTGAAGATTCCTATTGACATTGGTGTACCATCTATTAGGAAAAATTCAGTGAGTCGTTCAGTGTCTTATCAAATAAACACCTACATGTCTATATGAGTCTCCCGAGACTCATGGTTCATTGGGATAAACCATCAGAATGAGTCACGATATATGACATGTACTGGTCTCATCGAATTTTACTAACCGGCCCGTGTTAGTAAATCTTGACCATGAACTTTATTTAAGGACATACATCTTATAGTGCGCTTCCCAATGTCAATTACAAACTACGTTGTTGATAAGTGTGGGTTATACCCACTTATTTCCGCATTCGTAGCTTACTATTTTGTTAGTTTCCGTATCATTTAATGTCTTTTGTAGTTTATTTTATGTCTTATATGTAGGAAGTATTGATACATGGATCTTGAGACATTTGTACGTGTTTTGGGACCATACGGATGCATCAGACGCACGCAGGAGCATCGGAAGCAAGACGTAGCACCAGTGAAGGAAATCTTCACTGGCACAGTGGCGCCCAAAGTCTTAGCGTCGCGGCGCCTGAAGGCGTCCCATACAAAATCCAGGGGCTTTGGCGCCGCGGCGCCCAAAGACCAGCGCCGTGGCGCTGCGGGGAGTCCAAATTCACTAATTTTACGATTTTAAGATGTACAATGACCCCAAGGCTTTATTATAAATAGATAGGTTCGTCCAAAGCAAAGAAGGAGGCTAATACACAGCACAAAACACAATAACACATATTTTTATAAATCCAAGGAGGAGGATTGAAGAGCGACAAGAGGAGATGAAGGCGGTTACGTCTGAAAAGGAAGAGATTCAATTCGGGTTTAATCTTATAGTTTCTTTCTTAGAACTCTAATGATTTTCATTAGATTCATGACTTGTTTATATTGTTTTTATCTTTTTGTCATGAACTAAACTCCTTAATTCTGGAGAATGATGTAATCGATGCTTGAACCTTGTATTGTTTGCTAATTTTATTATGAAGTTTTACTGATGTATTTATATTCTTTTGAGTTTAATGCTTCTTGGTTGCTGGCCACAATTAAGATTATCAATGTTTAGAATCTATCACTCGAGAGAGGGGATTTTGAATAGATTTAGAGAATATAACTTAGGAGTTTTATAGAGTTCGAGAGAATATATAAGTTCTTTTGAAGTCGTTAACATAGAATCACAAAGCGTAACGAGTTGTTAACTACTAGATTTTTATAGAGATATCGAAGTCTGTAGTTGTTGATATTTTCACTGATACTCGAGAGAGAGTATGGATATTTTCGGACTCTTGACTTATAAACAATATAACTGAACAATGATTAATTGGCATGACAAATACATATGAGATAGCTGGGTGAAATCAGACTCTAGAATCTCTATCGTATTAGTTCCTCATATATAATTATTTTTATATTTATTTATTAAAATCTTTATTATTTGTTTTCTAAATAAAGGTAGGATTATCAATTGTAGTATTTAGTGCGAGTTAATGCAATCCCTGTTGGTTCGACACTCTAAACTCATTTATACTAAAACTTGATACCGTACACTTGCGGTATGATATAAAATATCAAAATAAGTTTTTGGCGTCGTTGCCGGGGATTCTTTGTTTAATTCACATTAATACTACTACCAAGTAATCTTAGCTTTAATTTAGATTTTTATCTTTTATTTGTAGTTTATATATTTATTTTTTTTTATTTTGTTTATTTATTTATTTTCTTTTTCTTTCGGTGCTTCAGTGAATGCAAAAATCCACAAGTCTCGACTCGCTCCTGTTTGATCCTGAAATAGAAAGAATAGTGAGGAGACTAAGGAAAAAAAGGAAAATTGAACAAGAAGCATCAGCTGAAAACAGAGAGATCAACCTACGTCAGGTGGCAATCAGAGATCACTTCAAGCCGATCATTGATGATACTTATTCTGGGATTGCCCATCAACCAATCAACGCCAATAATTTTGAGCTAAAACCTGCATTGATCAACATTGTACAAAGAAATCAGTTTGGGGGTTCAGCTGTAGAGGATCCCAACTTGCACTTAAGGATGTTCCTGGAGATCGCAGAAACCATAAAGATAAATGACGTGAGTAAAAAGGCTATCAGGCTATGCTTATTCTCATTCTCTTTACGAGATAAAGCGTGAGATTGGCTTCAATCAATACAGACGGGGAGTATCATAACATGGAAGGATATTGCCATAAAATTTATTGAGAGGTTCTTTCCACCAGCTAAATCAGCTCAACTGAGGGCAGAAATTAGTATATTTAAGCAGCTGGAGACTGAGACTCTATATGAAGCATGAAAGCGCTTTAAGGATCTACTACGATGATGCCCACAACACGATTATGCAGATTGGGTCCAGATTCAGATCTTCTATAATGGGCTGAATGGTTCGAATAGGACTGTGATTGATGCAGCAGCTGGAGGAGCTCTATTCAAGAAATCAGCTGAGGACGTCTACAATCTGTAAGAAGAAATGGCCATTAACCATTTTCAATGGCCAAGTGAATGCGCTACGGTGACCAAAGTGGCTGGAATATATGAAGTGGACCCTCTTGTGGCACTTACAGCTCAGATTTCCACATTATCTACTCAAGTAGCAGCCCTGACAAATCCACGAGTACAATCATCTATTGAATCAGCGGCGGCTACAAATATGCTGTTATTGGAAGGAAATTCGAACGTCGAGCAAGTCTAATTTGTGAACAATCGGAAATTCAACAGCTGTAGAGGCAATCATGTGTCTAACCGCTCATCCAAACCTGTCATATGCTAATACAGAGAATGCCTTGCAACCTTCATTGGGCCTTGACTATCAAAGAGCTGAGCAAAAATCTTTCTTGGAAGATTTCATGAGCACGTTTGTTGCTAAGACTGAACAATATTGAGACACACATGGAAAATATCGGGCAACAATGAAGTCCTTAGAAACAAAGATTGTGCAGATTACTTCCTCCATAACTAAGCAGCAGTAAAGGGTATTTGGATAAACTGCCACAGTTGTCAAGCTATCTTTTTCCAGTAAAAGCAATCAGTGGATACAAAAGAAGAAGCTACAAAAGAAGAAGCTATCTTTCTTGATACGCACTGGATATCATTAGCATCAGTCCACACCCAACAAACAGGCGAAGGTCTGATCATGAATAGATCATTGACGTGACTGCCATCAAAGTGTGAAGGATAACTCATATATCCCACTGTGGTATCTCAAGTCAAAGGACCAATATGCTTGCTCAACTCGTGAAGATTCCTATTGACGTTGGTGTACCATCTATTAGGAAATCTTCAGTGAGTCGTTCAATGTCTTATCAAATAAACACATAATATCTATACGAGTCCCCCGAGACTCATGGTTCTCGCTTACGTATATTCATTAGGTAGACAACTCATTGTCAATCATACTAACTGTGACTCCTGGGTTAGGTCCTGATTGTTTCTCGTTATGACAGCTTTAACACGTTCACAAAGAGGCGTATCAAGGTTAAACTTGTTAATGACAAACTCAAGTTACCGATGTAGTCCTGACAGCTTTGGCACGTTCATGATTTCCATTTTCACTTGAATTTGTCTCTTATCATATAAGTTCTACGGCGCAAATGAACTACCTTTAACCATAACTGCACAGTTTTGGCACGTTACAGCCATAACATTAATAAAATATTTACATCCGTATTGACAAGGCAAATGAAGAAACAAGTATTCATAATACCAGTCACTTTCTTAAGACCTTATTTAAACGAGGATTTTCCAATAAAAGATGATTTTACTTTATTAATCAAATTAAATAAACATATGCATGTATTAAGTAATGATTAAATTAAACATTGAATTTTAAAGGGCTAATCATATCGGCTGTCCAGGATCAGACTCGCTCTGATACCATTTTGTTGGGGTCTTATCAGGGAGGCGCAGCGGAAAAAGCGATGTTCAGGCGAAATCGTAGTTTAAATTTTTTTAAACTTACGAATAAATTATTCAATATCAAATATTAATAATTCATTCATATTTCACCTAAACATATTTATTCGATATCATATAACGACATAAATAATATAGAAACATCGCGAAATTTTTGCGAAAACATTTTTCCGCAAAATAGCATAAAACACGTTTCCGGCCGAATCGACCGACCAATGCTTATGGGGACTGCCCAGGTCAGCCCCAAAAATATTAGGACAGTTCGTGGGCTGCCCGAACAGTGCCATGTTCACTGTTTGGGCAGCTGTTACCCGGTAATGCCGTTTTCGCGTATTTTCACTCCGAAATAATTTCCGATAAATATTTTTCTTGGCCAATTAAAATAAACTGATTTATTCTAATTAATAAATAAATGAAAACTGAATTTTTATCTAAAAAATCAGATTTATCATTAATTACTATGAGACCCCTACACTTTGTAAATTAATTATTTTGGTCCTTAAATTGTCAAATACATATTTAATTGATTCCAAATCAATCCCAAAATAATTTATACAATTTGCGACATAAACCAGAAAATTTTTCAGAATTCCGAAACTGCCCATATTTTTTCAAAATTACGAAAACAACCTAGATTTTGTATTAATTGTTATTTGGCCCAATTTGTTCAAAACACATCAAGATCAAATCCAATCAATACCAAATTTGACATACATCAAATATACATCAAATTATATCATATATATGAAAAGCCCAAAATTTTAATGGGTTAAGAACCCTAATTTCACAAATTACTCAAATTGGATAATTTACATTAAATTGACAAAATTCAATACTTTAATCATCCAATTACTACACCAATCAAGTCTCACCATCATTAAATTAATCAAGAATAATTCTAGGTTAATTATGAATGGCTAATCAACTCTAAAATGACAACATTAATTTTCTAATTAATTTATTAAGTTTAATTACACTAATAAGCTTATAAATTAATTATACATGCTTAACATCTTCAAACAAAGTAGAGACATCAACTTAGCAATACAAATTGAAACTAAGATTGATAGAAACATTTTCTATATAGAAAAAAGTGTGAAAAACTTACAAAAATTCCAAATTTTGGCTTCGTTTTCTTTATTTCTTCCACATTTTTCTCTCAACTCCATTTGTAAAATATTTGTGAACTTGTCTTAGTGTTGTTGTTGAAAACAAAACAATTTTTGTTAACAAAAACCTAATGGCTGAAATTTTAGCTTCCAAAAATAAATAACAATTATTTTATTTTGTTCAAAAATCATTGGTACACATTTTGCAAAATTAAAGCTAACAATTAATTTTTAATAAATCAAACAAAATGTGTTCCAATGGCATCAGGCCATTTCCAAGCTTTAATAAAGCAAATCATTATAAAAGATATTTACTTTATAAATAAATTTAATTATTTAACAATTAAATAATTAAATAATAAATATAAATAATCTTAGATATATGTATTAAATTTACAATAAATATCTCAAATACATATATTAATGATATATATCAAAAATCATAATTTGATATTTTATTAATGTGTATTTAATAAAATCAAGTATGAAATAAAATACACATTAATTTTGGAAATGACCGATTGCATGTAATTTTCATTTAATCATTAAACGAGTTATAAATAATCAATATTATTCATAACAGTTGCCCTAGTGCTCTACGAGTATATTTCATTAGTGAGACTCTTTAGATTTAGGCATATCCGTCACGAAATCTAATTTCGTGTCCATAATTCACCCACCCGTAAATTATGACGACCACAGATAAACTTGCTGAATCATACTGGTCGAGGTCACTGCATACATATAATCCCTCCGTCACAGGTATCCAGATTATCCCAGAGATATAGATATAAACTTCAAATCTCTATATGAATAATCTCGTCGACGTATCTATTAGCAATCTCTAAATAATATCCGGAACTCACTTCCGAAGTATACTTTGGCCATAGATTTAACAGATTGCTAATCACATGATGGACTACCTATGCTCTGTACACATAACTGACGGATCCTTTCTTGATACTCACAGGATATCATGAGTATAAGTCAACACCCAACGAACAGGCGGAGGTCTGATCTAAATAGATCGGTGACATGACTACCATCAAAGTGTGGAGGATAACTCATATATCCACAGTGGTATCTCAAGTCAAAGAATCACTATGCTCACTTAAACCGAGAAGATTCTTATTGACGTTGGTGTATCATTCGTTAAGAATCTTCGGTGAGTCGTTAAGTGTTTATCCACTATAAATACCTACACGTCTATACGAGTCTCCCAAGACTCATGGTTCATTGGGATAAAACATCGGACCTAGTCCGATATACGACATGTACTGGTCTCAACAGATTTTACTAACCGACCTGTGTCAGTAAATCTTGACCAGGAACTTAATTTGAGGATATATAACTTATAGTGACACTTCCCAATGTCAATTACAAACTATGTTGTAACTGTGCACTACGTTGTAAATCCTGTGGTCTTTGCCTAATATATATACATATCACTAAATCAGATTTAGTTTCAATCTAATCAATCTAATCGAAATTAGATCGAATACGTATATAAAAAATATATTGCTCGTATTCATGAATCAGACATAAATACGATCCGGATTGGCGCTCAGAGCACCAACCCTAACACAAGTCTCAATGGCCGACAACATCAGAGCCGAGACCGACCACTTTAGCCCGGTAGCTCGGTTCGGTACCTTCTATTATCCTGGATCTTGATGATGATCTCAGATGTTTTGGAACATGACAAGAGTAGTTGGGGTAGTCCGGCACACGGTTAGGCCGTGCTCATGAAGCCCGACGTATGATCTGGACCGTTTGGACTTTTCTCCTTGACATGTACTATCGTGCGAGAGACTTTTATAGGCTATCATCATTAATGATAAAATATGACAGTGTATAAAACGGCGTGATGTGACAGGAAATCAGATGACAAGTTTGCTTTCGGTGAGGCAGTTGGGGCAGAGAGCCCGTCAAATCACCGAAAATCTACGTGGCTGACGTTAGAGAGATATGGGAACAGTGGAACACTGTCGTATTCTCCTTAGTATATAAGGGGAATGTGATCTCATTTTTAAGGGTTGGAAAAAATTTCATTTAAACATTACTTGTAAGAAACACTACAAAGAGAGCAAACAAGCCGGTTTTTATTAGACCACCTTTGAAAAGAGGTTGGCCGAGCTGGTTTTTGGTAATAAAAGTAACATCATGCTTCGTACCCGTGGACGTAGGTTGGATTTAATCTGTCGAACCACGTAAAAACCCTCTTGTCGATCTTGTGTTGATTTGTCTTTTGCTAAGTTTGTTTTTGGTCCTCAATAACCAAACAAATTCACAGTTGGAGAAGGATTGTTCAAGAGCATTATCCTGAAACTTCCCCTGGAACGAAAATCATCCGTCAACAGATTTGTTTGATGTGTTGAGTACATAAATCTTTCAGAAAAATATAAGTGTTCTTCATAATTATTTTCATGCCTACATGTGCCGTTGGAGGTGAGAAGAAAAGACGAGGAAGATCGTGGTTCAAAGAATCATGATTTAAAGAGATCCAGATCTATAAATATATTTTCTTCTTAAGATCTAATTATTTTTATATTATAAATATGGATACGATTTTTTAATGTTCATGCAAATATTTTTTTTATGTTATGAACATGTTTCCGCTGTACATGAACTCTGAAAACCAACAAATGGAATCATGAACGGTCGTATTTATTATAATATATTTATAAGAATGATTTTTTGTAAATCAGCTTAATATATATGTAAAATAGTAGGCTATATATTTTTTATTATGTAATGATGGATGTATGAATATTAATTATTAATTGTATGATTGACTTTGGGTTATGATTTTAATTTGTTATTTATATTTTGGATATTTAAACTCAAAATTAAATGTGTATTTTTCTGTAATTGTAAATTATTTGTAATCGTTGGAGATTAATACCAAGTCGAAAGTCGAAGTCGAAAGACGACGGACGAAAGATAATATTATGCTACTGCACTGTACGACAACTCAATGCACTGTGCGAAACAGTACAACTAGTTGCTGCACACAGTGCATCGAGTTGCTGGCTGAACTTGCTGCACAGTGCAGCATCTGGTTGCACAGTGCAGCCAGTAAAATTAAAAAAAAAAGGTTTTTTTTTTTTTTTGTGACGGTCACATAAAATTTTTTTTCTTTTGTGATAGTCACGTGAAGGAGTTTATGGCTACCCCAAATTTGAAGATTAGTGTAATTTTTAAATATTAATAGTTTGTAATTTTAGAAATACTCAAATTATCAACTCGGTTAATATCCAAATTATTTATTGTGTGAATTATAAATAATTTATACTCATGCATATTTTAATGTCATATAAAATTAGCACAATGCCCACTCTTAAATTATAACATGTCATACATACATGTGCATTTTCATATATTTATTTATGATACTAAATAGTTTCTAATTGGATTAAAAAATATTTTAGAATTTTATCGATTAGTTGATTAAATTAAATAAAATTGTGAATTAATTTTAAATCGTTAAAATTTGTAAAATCACAAAATTTACTTGTAGGCATTTCTAATAAATCGTTTATTAAGAATAGCTTAGATGTTTCGTAATGAATTTAATTTTTATCGGTAAAGCGAATAATTTATTATGAAACAATTAACTTGGTAATTGTATACCTTTAATATTGATTTCTTGGTCTTTTCACTAGGTTTACAAAACATAGACGTTTTACATATAAAATCACTGAACTTGAAATAATGAAATCTAAGTGTGGATTCGTGATTAATTTAATTTCATCATCTATGTGGAGAGTGTTCGCTTATGTTAATATCAATGTTGTACTTTTTACGATATGATTTATAAAATATATTTCATAAATAACTTACTCTAAGGTGGTTATTATGAGTTAAATTTTAAGAATCTGAAACAATGGGCTATACTCACATGAATGTAGTTAAACGTGTTAATTACATTTACACCAAAAATCAGTTATTAATAAATTTTGAAAATATGAGATATTTTGAATAAATTTATTAATTGGGATTATCTCTATTTTAATAAGGTGTTGTGATTGACCCTAAGGCAACACAATATACTTATTCAATTTCTGAGGCTATAGTAGTGCATATATTTTTTTTTAGTATTTTGCATATGCATCATGTATCATGATTACTATACCAAATTAATTTTGAATTTTATGCAATGAAATAATTTAGAATATTTTTTATTTATTATTTCAAAAATATGTCAAACTCAATCCAATCAATGCTTGCCACTGAAAAATTAATTGGTGATAACTTTGCTAAGCGGAAGAATGATATGAACATAACACTTGTGCTTGATAACTTGAAGTTTGTCCTGTTAGAGGAATGTCCTCCAGAACCTGCAAAAAATGACAACAAAAATATTATAGATGACTATGAAAATTGGGTTCAAACAAACGACAAAGCTTGTTTTTATTTGCTTGCCTCCATGTCCAGCGTGCTTAAAATGAAGTTAAAGAAGACAGAGACTACTTATGAGATAATGTAGTCTCTACAAGGCATGTTTGGTAGATCTTCTGATCAAGCCAAACATGAAAGTCAGGAAAGTCATGAACAACAAAATGGAAGTTGGAACCTATGTTCGTGAACATATGTTAATGATGATTAATACGATTTATGAAGCTGTAATCAATAGGGAAACTATAGATGAAGGCATACAAGTGGACATGATTTTGGAAAGTCTTGGCTCACAATTTCTTTAGTTCAAAAGAAATTACTTTATGAGCAAGTTGAATTATAATCTGGCTCAGTTGCTTAACGAACTCACAATCTTTGAGTCTATTTATGTGGAGAAGAAGGTAGAAACAAATGTTGCTGAACCTTCTCCCTTCAACTATTCTTTAAAGAAGAGGAAGATAAAAAATGAGAAAAGTAAGTGTTCACAAACTGGGGAAAAAAAAGGAAACAACATCAAAAGAAACAAGCCAAACAACAAGAAAGGTAAATCAGATTTACTTGTTACCGAATCTTGTTTAGTTGAAAATGATTTATCACCATGAATAATTGATTCAGGGGCGACTAATCATATTTTTTGTTTCTTACAGAAGCTTGATTCTTACTCAAGACTTGCTGATTTGGACTTTACTTTGAGAGTTGAGAATGACACTTTAGTTTCAGCATCAACAATTGGAGAAATAAAACTCTTTGTTGAGAATAATAAATATTTATTTTTGAATAATGCTGATTTCATATCGAGGTTTACTAGAAAATTCATTTCAATTTCTCGAGTGTATGAACAATTTTGTTCAGTTTTTTTTGAAAATAAATAAGTTGTTATTTCAAAAAATGGTTTGAATATTTGTTCTGGTTTTATTGAAAATGAGCTATATGTGATAAAGCACACTGTAAATCCACTGTGAATACTGAAATATTTAAAGTAGAATTGCCCAAAATAAAGAAGCAAAAGATTTTCACACTGATAACACATATTTATGGCACCTAAGACTTGGTCATATAAATCTTGATAAGATAAATAGATTTGTAAAGGATGATTCTTTAAGAGAATTAAATGTTGGTACTTTATTAGTATGTGAGTCATGTCTTGAAGACAAGATGACAAAGAGTCATTTCTTTGCAAAAGGCAATGGGGCCCAAGAACAACTGAAGCTTACACATTCAGATGTTTGCAAACCTATGTCTATACATGCAAGAGGTGGTTATTAGTACTTCAGTAATTTTGTTGATGATTACTCAAGAAATGGTTATATTTACCTAATGCGACATAAATATGAAACTTTTGGAAATTTTAAGGAATTACAGTTAGAAACGGAAAAATAATTAGGTAAATCAATCAAGTACCTTCGATCAGATCGAGTAGGTGAATACATTGATAATGAATTCAAAGATCACCTATTAGAGTATGAGATTTTATCCCAACTAACAGAACCTGATACACCTCAGCGAAATAGAATTACTGAGAGGAGGAATCAAACTTTACTCGACATGATTCGTTCCATGTTGAGTTATTCTCCACTCCCAAAATCATTTTGGGGGTATGCTATACAAATAACAACTTACATTTTGAATGTAGTTCCATCTAAGTCAGTACCTAAAATACCTTTAGAGTTATGGAGTGACCACAAACCTAGTTTGAAACACTTTCGTATATGAGGGTGTCCAACATACGTGCTAATGGTAAGACAACAAAATTGGAAATGCGTTCTGAATTTTATTTCTTTGTAGTATGCAAGAGGCATAAGGAGATTTGTGTTTTATATTCCTCAATATAATAAGGTATTTGTGGTCAAAACGCCACGTTTCTTGAGAATAATTATATGTCAGATTTCAAACCTCAAAGCAAGATAGTTTTGGAGGAATTAAATCTAATGAGATCAATCAATAACCTGCAAGTATTATTGTTCACAAAGCGAATAGACCACATCCTCGAGTCAGACCATCTTACCAACTCGTCGTAGTGGGAGGATAATACGACTACCTTTTTGATATAGACAAGAAGACTATCATTGATTATGGAAAAGATGACACATTGACATATAGATGTGCAATGAAAGATCATGATAAAGAGAAATGACTTGAGGCTATGAAACTTGAGATGAAATCCATGTATTCCAACTCAATCTAGGATCTTGTAGATCTACCAAAAGAAGTAACTTCTATAGGGTGCAAATGGATCTACAAAAGAAAGAGAGGAGTGTAAGGTAATGTTTAGACATTCAAAGCAAGGCTAGTGGACCCAAAAAATATGAGTTGAACTATGAGGAAACTTTTCACCAGTAGCCATATTGAAATCCATTCGAATATTGCTTTCTTTTTACCAAGACATTGTCTGCAAAGAGTTTTGAGGGGCATCTAGAAGGATTGGGGCTTAAAGACATGTCTCATTTGCTTTAGGACAAGTGGGAGTTTGTTGGGATTTTTATGTCTAACAAGCAAATATGTTCAAAACATGATTGATTAATAAATTTATGATTCAATTTTATTTCTTGTATATATTTTAATTTACTTTATAAAATTCATGAAAATTCCGTGATTATTTATGTTGCTTTAAATTAAATATATATGTCTATTTAAAATATTACATACATATATGTATGGATAAAATTTAAAGAGTAATGATCAAAATTTATTCATGACTATGATTTGAAGTTGAGAATTTTCAAAATCCAAAGTCATAAATACATTTAATTCCATTATGAATAGTATAGTTCTATCCAAACTATAATATGTATATACATAAAAATGAATGTATTTTATATAATAGATTATATTGGACATGACCAGATGAAATTGAAAAGTTCTAATAATTTTCATTAAATAAAGAACATCAATTTTATCATAATTGTTAGGGTTGGTGCTCAGAGTGCCAATCTGGATCGTATTTATGTCTGATTCATAAATACGAGCAATTCTATTCTCCATAATATTACTAATTTAATGGTACCACCCTTATCTTTTATACACTTATTCGATCTAATTACGATTAGATATCTGATTATGATTAGATCGAAACTAAATCTGGTTTAGTGATACGTGTATATTAGACAAAGACCCTAGGATTTACAATATAATACGCAGTTACAACGTAGTTTTTAATTGACATTGGGAAGCGCACTATAAGATGTATATCCTTAAATAAAGTTTCTGTCAAGATTTACTAACACGGTCAGTTAGTAAAATCTCTGAGACCAGTACATGCCATATATCGTGACTTGGTCTGATGGTTTATCTCAGTGAACCATGAGTCTCGTATAGACATGTAGGTGTTTATTTGATAAGACACTGAACGACTCAATGAATATTTCCTAATAGATGATACACCAACGTCAATAGAATCTTCACGAGCATAGTGGTCCTTTGACTTGAGATACCACAGTGAGATATATGAGTTATCCTCCACACTTTGATGACAGTCACATCACTGATCTATTCATGATCAGACCTCCGTCTGTTCGTTGGGTGTGGACTGATGCTCATGATATCGAGTGCGTATCAAGATAGGATCTGTCAGTCATGTGTACATGGCATATACATCCTCACGTGTTTACGATCTAGTAAATCCATGGCTGTGGTATAACTTCGGAAATCAGTTCCGAGTGTTATTTAGAGATCGTAAATTGAAAGTCGTCTATATTATAACGAACGAGTTTGACGTTTTTATCTATACCTCATGTATAATATAGATAGCTTGTGACGGAATGATTATACGTATGTAATGACCTCGGCTTGCATAGTTTAGCGAGATTATCCGTGGTCATCATAATTCATGAATGGGTGAATTATGGACACGAAATTGGATTTCGTGACAGATAAACCTAAACTTAGAGAGTCCTACAATATGAAGTGTACTCATTGAGCACTTGGGCAACACGATATGCATAATACAGATTATTTATAATACTTCATCAGATTAAATGAGTTAATTCGAATCGTTTAATCGGTTAAACTATAACACATGCATTAGAGTATTTTGGCCAATTATAATTATTGTGTATTTGTATTTGATACATAATACGATTAGATACACATTAATTATTCGTCAAATGAGATTTTGACACATGCCATAAATATATGTATTTGTTATTTATTGTAAATAAAAATACATATATAATAATAATTATATTAATTGATTATTTGGATATTTAATTGTTAAATATTTGAATAATTAATTAATTAAACTTTTTCCATAAATGTTATGAAATTTGTTTAATTATTATTGGAACATATGACATGGTTTAATTATACTTTATGTGTGCTAATTTGATTTGTTTTCATAAAGTTAATTATAATTTAATTTGATTAAATTTTCAAAAGGACAAAAATATACCTAAAAGTCGGTCTCATTTCTTTTAAATTAAATTTTTTTTTTCTTCATTCAATCATCATCAACCTTGGCCGAAACACATACCAAAAATGGGTCTCAAAATGGTTTGAAGATTCCATGAAGAAAAGAAAGGAAAATCAAGAAAAAAGACTAAGGATTTAGGAGATTTAAGGTAATTCTTCAAAACCCTACGCTTGAAAATTTAGTTTCTTGTTTCTTGATGATTTAGAAAGGTTCTAGGGTTCCTTCAATTCTGAAAAATTGGGGCTTTTGGTTGTTGATGATGGATTGGAAGCTAATGAAGCATGTGTGAAGTGTATTGGATGGAATTAGTGTAATTAGTATCCAATTTGTTCATTTGATGACATGTTGTCATTCTAGAGTGTTATGACCACTCTTGTAATGCCTAGAATTGTTCTTGGGTGATTCATATGTGGTGACTTGAATTGGTGTTGAGATTAATTTGATTAATGTTGAAAATTTGGATTTAAAGCATGAAAAATTGGCAATTTCGTTTACTATTTCAGACCTGGAATATTTGATATTTTGGTGATGAAAAATATGTCTTTTGAATGTATTGGATGTGTTTTGGCAGTTGGAACAATTGTCGGAAAGTGTTTCGGAGTTGAAATAAGCGAAAACGGTGAAAAACGACGTTACCGGGTGACTTTTGAGCCAACCGGGTGACGGCTGTCCAAACAGTGAGTTCGCCACTGTTCGGGCATCCCATGAACTGCCCTAACACTATTGGGGTTGACCTGGGCAGTCTCCATAAGTGTTGGGTGGTCGGTTCGGTCAAAAATGAGTTTTACGTCATTTTACGGAAAAATATTTTTCGTAAAAGTTTCACGACGTTTCATTCATATTTATGTCGTTATTTGATATCAAATAAATAGATTTAGGTGAAATATGAATAAATTATTCATATTAGATATCGAATAATTTATTCGGTAATTTGAAAAAGTTTTATATTACGATTTCGCCCAAAACGCGTTTCCGCTGCGCCCTTTGCCCAAAACCCCAACAATAATGATGGTCATATATGTGATGATCTTAATTCATTGTATTTAGCAGACTCCTATATCATTTTGATTTATTCTTTAATTTACTTTGTAGGATTTTGTATTCGTTACATTTTGTAAACCTTGTAATTTGGGAACGAGTTGAATGGATAGCTTGGAATGCTAACCTGATACAATGAAATTCGTTCATAAGATTCACTTGTTTGTTAGTTCATGACCTGAACGATTAGTGCGTAAATTCATAAAAATTATGAATTAATTATTCACTTGAGAACTAATTAAAGTTAATGATAAAGATGTAATTGAATAGGTTAACAGATTTTATACCTAGCTCATTTACAAATCTTTTATGGAGGATCATTGCATAGATAATGACTATATCAATGGACGAACACTTTGAGTAATTAATTCTATAATTCTGAAAGTGCAATTTTGGGTATTTAGTGGAGTTACTCTAGAATTAATAATTCGTTTGATTAATAAAGACTTTATAATTAATCAACAGAATTGTTGGAGCTTAGAATTATAGGTCCACAGGTCCCCTCGTCGTCTTCAATCACTATTTGAACGATAATAATTGCGAAGAAAAATAATTATGAAATATTTAAAATAATTATGAATTATTTAAAATAATTATGAATTATTTTACACTCCAATTATTTTATATAACTCTTGTTTGGAAATTATGACAAAAGTTATCCTAATATATTTATATATAGATAATGTATTTATTTATTAATTTATGAAAATTAATATTTAATTAATTTGATTAATTAAATTTTAATTTAATGAGATAATATTTTTAAACGTTGAAAGTTTGAAAAAATATTTTTTTTTAAAGAATTATCATTGATAATTATAAGGTTAAAAAAATATGGTTTTATTTTGATTTTTTTGAAAATCAAAGTAATAATATCCAAAGGATAAGTTTTGTTTTGGTTTTGATTTTGATAAATAGAGAGAAGTTTTCCAATCAAATGTGAAGACATTTGATAATCATCATAAAGCAAAAAACGTGAGCTATAGAATTAGGTGGAAGAAAAAAAAAGGTTGACAAAAACGTGAGTGAAGAAAAAAAAAGGTTTTTTGTTTTTTCGAGAAAACCAAAAGAAAATAGTAGTAGAGATTTGTCTTATATATTGTATACACAAATCCTTTTGGAAAAAATTAGAGTTTTTTCATAATTATTTTTACGCACACACGTATCATTGAAGGTGAATAGATAAGACGAAGAAGATCATGATTTAAAGAATAATGATTTAAAAAGATCCAGATCTAATTATTTTTATATTATTAAATATTAATATACTGGAAAATACAGATCCGATTTTTTAATTATTATATAAATAATTATTATTTTTATTTTATGAATATATTTCCGTTATGTATAAATTCTGAAAATTCAACACCCTGGTGGGAGAGGAAATATCCACCCTGTTTCTGTAGCAGGTGTATTAGGGAACTCCCACATCCTCTAAATCATTTTAAAATTACAGGACTAATCCGTATTGAAAAGACTGACAATTCCACTTTGTGAGAATCCAATGCAAAATATGGTTTTTAAAAAAAGGGAATATTTACAACATACAAGTGTGACCATATAGCTAGCTGCTAGTGGAGTGGGACCATTGTGTTCTTTGTAATAACTCCCATACATGCATGAACCGGCGCAATACTGGACTGTTAATGCTAAAAATAATCTTTGTTATGTATATAATGTGGCTAAATAATCTTTTTTAAGTAAGATTATCCACATAATCATTTACAACTTAAGAAGGACACGAAGAGAATGAGATCAAGAGAACATCTCTATTCTCAAGCTACAATAATATAAAATATAAGACTCAATTTGAGAATGATACTTAACAAATGATCTGGAACATAAGAAATTTCAAATAATTTTAATTTTTTTTTTAAAAATACTTTTAATATAAATTTTAAACATAACAATTTAGATAATTTAACCGTCTCTAAAATGAGCAAGGTTCGGCAGAAGTCCAGAACACTGGGGTGGGGGTGGGGGTGGGGGTGGGTGTAGTGAACTCACGTGATGTGCAGACGTGTGGAGGACTAAGTCACGTGTTTGGTTCATTGAAACGTACCAGTACGGCAAATGACAGGACATTGTTAGGTGAGGGATGGGGTACGTGTGGCACGTGAATGTGGGATGGGATGTGTATGGCGATTAGGAGTCCCTTTGTACAGCTGTTACTAACTGCAAAAGTTGAAAAATCGGGCACCTCTTTTTTCTGATTTCGTAAATCTTCTTTCTTCTACTTTTTCCGTTTTCACTTCTCAAAATATACATTTTGTAGGCAGTTTTGATAGGTTAGTTATTATTCTTTATTTATACATATATACACACGTGTAAGTTGGAGAGCGAAAATATGACGCGTTTTAGTTTGACAGCTGTATACGAGTAACTGCCTTGCATGGAAGAATCCCCCACCACTCTCAACGGTTATGACCGGTCACTGTAACCGGCTCATCCAGTTACCCTTTTCCTCTCGTATATATACTCCTCTTCACTCTCCATCCCTTTTTCGCTAGTAGCAGAACCAAAGGTGAGGCTCACGCCTCAACCGTCACCACCTTCTAAACGAAATCAAAACCTCCGCTTAGAGTTTTTTTTTTTTTTTAAATTCATGGCTTCGACCAAAAAAGATGTGGATCGGATCAAGGGTCCGTGGAGCCCCGAAGAAGACGAGGCGTTACAGAGGCTGGTTCAAAACTATGGCCCTAGAAACTGGTCTTTGATCAGCAAATCGATACCTGGTCGATCGGGAAAGTCGTGTCGGTTACGCTGGTGTAACCAGCTGTCACCCGAGGTAGAACACAGACCATTCACACATGAAGAGGACGAGACTATAATCAGGGCCCACGCTCATTTCGGTAACAGGTGGGCCACCATCGCTCGCCTCCTTAACGGCCGGACCGATAACGCTATTAAAAACCACTGGAATTCCACTTTGAAGAGGAAATGCTCTTCGATCAGCGATGATTCGAATGAAGATGCGATTAACCCACAGCCGTTGAAAAGATCGGCCAGTGTCGGGCCGGTTAATAACATTTCTGGTTTGTATTTGAACCCGGCTAGTCCATCCGGATCCGATTTGAGCGATTCAAGTTTACCAGTTGCTGCTCCGTCTCCGGTTTGTCACCATCCCTTGTTACGAACTGGGTCACTTGTTCCTGTTGAAACCCCATCTTCAACTACGGATCCACCAACCTCGCTCAGCCTCTCGCTGCCCGGATCCAAATCATGCGAGGTCTCAAATCAAGGATCCGGGTCCGAATCCAACAACTTGGTTTCGAACCCGAACCACGTGGCAACAACTCGGACACAGAATCAGAGCGAGCTTGGAAACGAGAAGCAGTTTTTCAGCGCGGAGTTTATGGCAGTGATGAAAGAGATGATAAGAAAAGAAGTGAAGAATTACATGTCTGGGATTGAACACAAGGGGCTCTGTTTGCCCACTGAAGCTATAATAAGAAACGCTGTGGTGAAGAGTATTGGGATTAGCAAGATTGATTAGATAGTAATTAATGTGTATCACAGAGCCAGATGATCATCAAACTTACCGAGGAGAGCCCAGAAAATGGAATCTTTTTATCATACAAATAGTGTACAGAGGAAATCCGGAATGATGATGAAGTTGAGGGTTTTGTTCATTAAGCGAAACAAAAGCAATTTCCTTTTGAATACAAAACCATGAAAATTAAGACTCAAAACTTGTTTATTTTGTTTTTCATGCATTGTTTGTTTTTCTTCCTAAAAATAATTCAAGATTAAGTTGGTTTAGATGTTAATTAATTTAATTACGGTAGACAGAATGGACAAGTCTGTTTTCGTTTGTATTTTTTATGGAATCGAAAGCAAAATTAAACACTTAGATTTTTGTTTGAAAACAAGAAATAGAAACAGAAAAGTCGTCCCAGTGTGGCTTGGGATTGGGTTGTGAAGATCTGGATTCGAGTTTAGGATTTAATTTTTATACTCACATTTCCAACGTTCAAACCCAAAAAAAAAAAAAAAACCAGAAAAGTCATTTGCATGAGTTTGTATGGCAGTTATAGACCATGTGAGAAACTCGTGGCATTTTCGCGGAAGCCGTTAATTTGGTTGGAGTCAATTGAATTTAAATCTAAAGTCTCAACTATTGAGTGAAGTATCATCAAGGCTAAAACAATTTCCATAATTGGATTATAATTCTAATTTTGCGAGCGATAGAGGAAAATTAACCTAAGTCTGATTTTCTTCTCCGTAGATTTTTAACCAAATTGTTCTTGATTAAGGCTGCCAATCAGAAATCACTCAAAATTCGGAACCATGATTTTGAGCATTATTTGTAATTCTCATTACCATAACCTAGTCCATAAGATTTGTAAAGCCCAACACAATCATGCGGCCTAAGCCAGTTTGCCAGCAAAATACTAAAAACTAGTTTACAGCCCGTTCAAATAGCAAAATAGAAAAACAATGAGGTCAAACTAATAACATTAGTCTATTTGTAATCTAAATTTTACTTTGAATAATCATATTTTAATAAAAATTTATATTACTAATGTATCCATAATATAATTTACTATTAAGGACAAATTGATAAATCAAATAAAATATATTTAGTTAGACATGTATTAACTACATTTTTTTTTTGAACGTTGGAAACCCCACTGCTAAACCACCCGATCCAGTTTAAGTAGGATATGTAAAATTCCGACTGTCTCATGCTCTTATAAGAATTACATTTCCGTATTTGAACTCAGAACTTGACGTCATAAGTTCTTTGCCACAAAGCCACCCCTTGGGAACATGTATTTACTACCATGTCATAATTTTTTTTAATTTCATCAATTTTGTTCTTAAATTCTTATATAACAATTTAATTCAATATCTTCAAAACTTGATTGAAACCAATATTGGAAACAGGTTTGCTACGGTCTAGCATAAAACTTATTGCAACAATAAAAGAGAGCACATAAAGAAGTCTTTTCATCACATTTCTAATTTACAACAGCAGCTTCCAACAGTTATACATCCTCCCACAATCTTTACTAGGTAAAACTATAATGCAACTTCCCCGAGAATATTACTTGCAATATCGGCATACGCGTCATTCAGTAAGGGATTCTCGTATGAGTTTTAGCAAAACAATTTCTACAGACAAAAAGCACAGCCATATAGCCTAAATGATATGAGATACTAAATGAGAGAAGACATCTACTAACAATCGCTCTACAATATTATGTTCAAACTGCCTTCACACTCACCTCAGCTTAGTCGTCTTCTTGTTTGTTTGTGCTTGTTTCAAAGTCTTCAGCAGAATGGTACTTCAAAAGGAAAAAGGTACTGTGATGTTTTTGCAAGAATCTGCATGATACCAGGAGTGATCTATCAAACAATGTCAGGCGGGTATAAAGGGTCACCTCCAAGAGATCTATACCAAGTCTTTATACCTTTCAATTGAAATCACAAAAGGTTTCTTCCAAATGAAGTGCAATATTTCAGGTGCACAGAACAAGAAACCAGTACAATGACTGTAGAGTAATGATATACTCACCAACACTCTCACTCACAATAATCCCAACCCTCTCACTGTAGCTACAGTGAACTACAGTAATTCACTGTAGCTACAGTGAGAGGGTTGGGATTATTGTGAGTGAGAGTGTTGGTGAGTTTATCATTTTTGTCCCAAAAAAAGATGTGTATTAACCAATGTTTTCAGAACCAGACTGGTGATCCAAAAGGTTTAATGGGTCGGTGGTTCGACCGGTTGAACCTCTCCAAAAAAACCGGTAGAACTGGTCTACGTTATATTAGTTATTGTAATTAAAAATTATAAAAAAATATTAATTTTTATTTAAAAAATGAACCGATTCACCGGTTTTGACCGTTTCTTTTACAGCTGGTTTTTATCCATTAACCGGACCGGACTCACGGCCAGTTCTCGGTTCGACCGGCCGGTCCAGTCCGGTTTTGAAAACATGGGTAGTAACTAAAGAGATGCAAAACCTATTTTCAGAGATGCATACATGCATTGTTGTAGACCAACAGGGAAAACAAGGTTCATGCTAGTGCATTCAACTCTTGCTGTCAGCCATAACAACCATCTAGTAATAAATGGAATAAGCAATTTACAAAAGACATCTATCTTCCTACAAAACACTGAACAAATGAAAGTAAATTCATCTTTATCTAGCATGAAAGAGAAAACTGAAAGACAGTGACACAGAAAAAGCTCTGCCATGAGTTAGTTAAATGAGAAGAATGATAAAGAGCTCTTACTTGAGAAAGTCAGCTAATTTCTGCTGCAACAGCGACAAGGTCTCCTCTTCAATTTTTGCATAGAACAATAACTCAGGCAACTTAACTATGAATGCAGATAACAGTTAATTACCCGAGAGAATTATTTGCTACAACTTAATATGTCAAACACTAAAGAATAGGCTCACCAAAGAGGCGTAACAGATGTTCAGCGCCATATACAGTTGAGGGAGAGACATCAGCTGCCACTGCGCTTTTATATTGTTCACGCTCACTTTGGTACAGAAGCATTATTGGCAAGGCTTTGTCAAAGTAACAACGTAAACCTTTCACAATTTCTCCAGTAGAATCAGATATCCTACTTCCAGCAAATAATGATTAACTGGACTGTTTTATTATGCAGAAAGAACAGAAAAGTTCGAACTCAAACAATAAATAAAATATAAAATGCTAATTCATAAAATAACCGAAAATGCATACACATGCAAGAATCATATACAATTTATGGGGCACAAATCTAAACAAAGCTGACACTTTCCAAGGACCCCAAATATGTCCAAGAGGATGGCCTTGACTTTATATCTGTGATTATTTTTTAACGGGAGTTGCTGAATATAAAAAACTTATCACTTAAAACGAGTTGAAGGAGTAGGCATTCTCAATGCTACAAGCTTCTGGAATAGAATGGGATCTTCGTAAAGTTGATCATTATGAGTGTTATGACGAATTTAATTTATGTTTACGAACTAAAGAAACCAAAAATATTGATAAACCAATTCTGTGGTAGAAAACACTCCAATCAGATGATGGATACCAGAAGAAGTGTTATATTAATATTACATGAATATTGCTAAAATGATAAAAGAGGACTGATGTCCTGTTATCAAATGATTAACTAAAAATAAAGAGTGAAAATCATTAATTTTTCTAAACAATGATACCATTCAGTCTGATGGAGAGTAAGTAAAGCACTTTAATTTCTAAAATCGTTTAATTTTTTAACAATATCTATGTTTTAAGGGAAATACAAATTTTCCATTTTTACATACTCCCCCGTTCTCCCCTTTTATTCTTCCTTTCTTTTACGATCGAATCAGATAATCAAGAAATTTAGGTATTTTCAACTTGAGGCCAGATCCACTTATTCCTCCCTCAAGTCTCTACCATTAGAGATGTTTTTACTTATTTAAAGGAAAATATACTTTATTCAACAGCAGGTAGAACAAGGGACCAGTGACTACCACTACCAACAGCTAGATCCTACAAGGATAACTTTTTTTATTTATGTGCATTCATCTAAAATAGATAATGCCAAAACAGATTCTCAAACTATAACAATTTAAAAATTGCATTAGTAGAAGGAATAGACTTGACGGTGAGAAAACTCTGAGCAAGAACTTACGATCCATCTTTCTTTGACCTATAATCACGATATTTCTCCAAAATGTCATCCACATTCGGAGTGCGAGGAAGTTTGACAAGCTGCAAGATAGGTCATAAATCAAATTGTTAAAATGCTATGCATGGGATTGAAACCTAGATCTTTTATGCAACACTTGAGCTTTACAAATAGAGTGCGCAATACAACCATGAAATAACCAGTTCCGTTTTGTATCAAATACATTTTGATGGGGTAAAACAGCAAATTATCACCACCACAAACTAAGCACATATCCAAAACATAATTGACAAATTTCCAGGTTTGATTTGGCATAAATATCCTGGTGAACTCTAACTACCCAAACGAAGTCCAAAAAAAGGGAAGAGCTATTCAATACTACTAAGTAATGTTGAGAATGGCTATGTCATTCCAAAGTTGATATGATATGGAGTTTCAAATTTCTAATAAAATTACTGGTCAATTAATTTATAAAGAATCAAATTAACATTTGAATGTATAGAGTAACCACATTCAATTGTTTAAACTACCATTATAGTCGGCTAACCATGTAACAGAGTCAAGTATAAGCTTCAATTGATGATCAAACATAAATGTGAAACAGGTATCGCTAACATTAAGGGAATCATTTGTATTTAATGTGTGATCAGTTATCATATAAGAGATATGGCAGTTAATGTAATCCTTGGGAACCACGAAAGGATAACCATAAAATAGTCGCTTATATGAAATGCAAAGCGATGGCATTAATGCCAGAAAATCTACCCACTCACCGCAAACTGGGCTACTTCATTCACTGCAACCACATTTCGTACTTATACTAAAAATCATAGGCATTATTGCCAAGGAAGAAAAAGATAATGCACTAGTACATTCAATCAAAAACTAAAATAAACAAATAACGAGCTAATATATAAATATCGAAAGAAATTATGAAATGTGAGAAAGCGTTAGTAATTGTACATAAAAGTACTACAGAATCTTGATTATAAAAAAACTTGTGCATAGTGTACATCTTTAAAAAAATCGTTGGGAGAATGACAGCATAGGATAAAACTACCTTGCCCAAATGGGTAATAAATTCACAATCATCAACTAATTGCTTCTTTAATCTTGGCAGCATTTGGATATTGACAAAATTTTCCATTTGTAGGCCGTTTTTTTCCTGAAAGTTGACAAGCCATGAACTTGGTATATGGAAAGAAAAACTATAGATAGAAGAGTTATAAAGAACTTTCAAAATGGAAAGGCAAAGAAAATCCGAAGCTGATTTAAAATAAATCTTAAATTAGCTTGTATCAATTAAATGACCTTTCGGTTGAATAGATTTCCATAGAAAACAGACATAAATGCATTGGCAAAATGAAATTAAGAAATTTATTTATGCAGAGACATAAACCAGATGATACCTTATTGAGAGAGTCATTCTTTCGTTTCTTGCCCCTTCCAACTGCATATAGCTAGAACAGCTTAGAGAAAGTTTAATTGAAAGAGTAACATCTAGCTCCAACAAAATCCTTGAAAGTACTCCCAGATAGTTGTAATCGATAACAAAAAGTACAGTTTCATATTTAAGATAAAACTTCCTAGATGTAGCAAATTAATCAAGCAAAACAGAATATAAATCTAACCATGAGAGCTTCTTGGTTTCATCTGCATTGCTCGTATTGGCTTTAATTTCTTCTCTTCACCTTGTTTTTTGTTGTTGACCTGCTGCCTGTGTCTGTTTGCTTCTGTATCTTTCATCAAACGATTTACACCTACCCATTCATCCCAGCTGTTGGAAAAAAAGTTCAAGCAATTGCAACTTCCATAGATAGATAGATAGTGATTCATAGACTAAGCCGTCAGTAAATCGCAGAAATATAAGCAAATAAACATAAATAAAAGAGAGAGACTATTTCATTTCCCCCCCTCATTTATCAGTTAACAAAACCTTAGACAAACAAAACCAAACCAAACCAAGTAGTGGGGTCAGCTATGGACCTTTTGACGCTATTGTGCTCTATCCAAAATCAATATACCAACAAAAAACACCATAATTACTACCTGAAAATCAGTGTTATAATGCTTACAAGAAAATGTGAAATGCAGCAAGTATTGGAACTAACTCCAACTCAAATTTTAAAATTTTGAAGTGAAAAGTTCCCTCATTAACACAAATCAGAACTCAAGAATGTCAAAAGAATCAGTGATCGGCTGCATAAGTTAGAAGATACACTCACGTTTTGCTCCAGCGCTGCAAAACAGAGAAACATTACACCATCAAGACACTAAATAAAAACATTCCCATTCTTTCCCATCAAGCAACTAAAACAGCTAAAAAAATTTAACACAACCGAACAAAGAAAGCTGATACTTACTATATAATGAACTTTAAACATCCACTGCTTCATCCGGTAATCAACTTTTATCACCTTGCAATTAGAAGGTACATAAGTACGAAAATTTTACAACTTTGATTAAATTAATCATTTTCTTTACAATCGGCGATGAAATTGAAAAGGTTACCTTGGCTTCGTAAATTTCAGAGCTATGAAAAACGAGGACCTTTTCATTTTCTTGATAGGGACAAGAACCAGGCGTGGGAGGACACTCCTCATCCGTTTCCGTTTTCTCCGTGTCGGTGTCCGTTACCGTCTTTGTAGACTGATCCGACTCCGTGGCAGAATCGTCATTTAGCTGTGAGCTTCCCATTTTCAGCTCTTTTCTTTTTTTTTTTTGAATTAATTAATGAATTCCAGGCAAAATATACAACAATTTTTGAAATTACAACAGCGAGTCTCTAGAATTGTAACGGTGTGGTATATAGAGATTGGCGGTTCATGTGCTACTGCCACGCTCTTATGGATGCCATCATTTTATAATTTCCAAGGGACCGATTATTTCATGGGTAATAATAATAACAACATTGTGGATTTTTCCAGGGTGTTTTAATTTTGTTTTGTTTATTTTAAATACTAGTAATGTGTCGTTCAAAATAAACACGTGCCACGTAACAATTACGCCATTCTTCATACTAACTATTTTAAATATAGCTCTTAACATTGTTGATTGATGGGAGGACTTCATAAGACTGCTCAGCAGTTGAATCATTTGAGTTTGATCCATAGTTGAAATATAAATCATGATTCACTTAGTGTTATATGTGGTGTGGCTCTCTTGCAACATGACTCTATAATTATCCCAAATACATGTCAGGATTTTACAAGCAAGGCTATTGCCAATATTATGAACTATATGCCTGATTCATGTAGGCCCAACTAAAAACAATCTCATTTTAATCCACAAATTACAGATTTTTATGTTTTGGCCCTTATACCAATAACTATGACATTTTAGCCAATACAACTAACGGATATAGAAAATCCCGGGCTGATTTTTGCTATCCTTATTTGGCCTCTAGATATTTATGCTTACAGAATCACACAAGTATTTGTGGGCATTAGTTATGAAAAAACCAAAAAAAAAAAAAAAAAAAATACAAAGAGACGTTAGAAATAAGGAGTTCGGCAAACCATTAGCAATACTTTTGCATCAGTTGCTTAGCACATGAAGAAATTAGAGTCGGTTGACTGTTAGCATCAAGTTAATAAAAACATTTTTATTTCCTTGTAACAATGAAGAAAGTAAAACTCATGTGAGTAGTTTCTTCTTCTGCTCTCAAGCCAGAAGTAGGACAGCTGCAGCTGAGTCAGAGTGAGCTTGGGACCCTCCCCAGACTTGAACTAATCAAATCAATAAAACAAAATTATACAACATAATTAGAATCTTAAACCACCCCACTATTTTGAGGATCCCATCAAGTCACAGAGGAATAGGCAATAATACCATAACAAAATTCCAATTAAATTAGTAAAACCAAATAATTACAAGCCTGTGTATAAATATAATAAAGTACAGCGAAGAGGGTACAAATAATCAATGCATGTGCCTCCTCAGATCTCAAAGGGATACGACAACATCGTTATCATCATCATCATCTGATCTAAGGGCTTTTATAGATCTAAATCTATACAAAAACCCATCTCTTTGTCTCTTACAATCAGGCCATCGAAACAACCATAAATCGCGGCCAGTGACTGACATTCAACACAACTGGACGGACTGGTTTTTGTTTCTGTCTGCTCTTGTTCATCCCCCAAAACGCATCATCCTCAACACCCAATTCAATAATCAACTCCACAGTTATGGCATAATAAGAATAAAAGGTCCAAATACAAATTACAAATTACAAATTACAAACCCAGATTAAATTACATACACATACCAAAATCACAAGCCAAAATGAAATAAACCAGAAATTGATTTAAAAAAAAAAAAGACGATACATGGATAAATTAAGGAGTTAATTAATTATTGCTTGGTTAGATCTCGAGTAGTCATCATCTCATAGTAACGAACCGAGAGCAGGGACAGTGAGAGATGAACCTCGTCTCTCCCCCAGTGGGCCGGCGCCTTGGGGCCCATCACGCGCGTGAGAGGATTCCACTTGGAGGAAGAAGGCGGGGCGCCTGGAAGCTGGTGGAGATAGAGCGAGTGAAGCCGACGGAAGCCACCGAGAGCCAGGACAACGGATCTCAGCTGATGGGTAGCACATCCAAGGTTGGCAAAGTGGCGCGTGCATATCAACTCCCACAGGCGCTCGTCTTTGGCCGTCTTGTTCCAAAGCTTGTTCACGGACGCCGCACGTGCCAGAGTCTTGGCGTCCGCGTGCTTCAACACCTCGAACAGAAGGTTCTCGTCAAGATTCGTGAACCCAGTTTCTTTGACTTCATCTTCTTGTTTTACTCTCTTCATGTTTTGGTCGTCTCCGGTGGCCGGAGAATCAAGAATCATACGCTTCATAAAGAAAGCCGGAGAAGAGGAAAATGGAAAGTGAGGGGTTTGGTTTGGTAACTGGTAGTGGGAACTTATGCCGTGTGAAGAAGGATGGGTCAGAGAGCTGGTTTTGGTGGGTATCGAAGAAGACAAGATGTGAAATGAATGCGATTTCTTTATCTCATTTACCATTTTGTCCTTCTCCCTGTTTTGTTTATTTTAATTTGCTACTATTTCTGTGTTTTAGTTTCGGGAAATTTACAAAATTGACGGATTTTTTTTTTTCAAAATTAATCTAGAAATATGTTTAAAGATCCAATATAATCTTATTTTCCCAAATTATCCCTAATTACATAACAACCTACCCCTTTCTTTCTTTCTTTCTTTCTTTCTTGTTTTGTTTTTTTTTTTTTTTTTTTGAAGAGAATTTGTATGGTTAATACTTAATATTCGTTTTATTGGTTCGCTTTCGTTGTTCTGATAATTTTTTATGGTTTATTAAGTTAATAAAAATTGATTACTGATGAAAAATATTAGAAATTGAAGTTAATTCGGAAAAAATTGATTTTCGGAGAAATATAAAATCTAAATTTTTTTACAGGTCAGTGCTTATTTCGGGGGCCCTAGGCGCCCACACCACCACACTAGTGGCCAACGAGGACCTGGGCTCCATCTTGGGAGCCCACCGGGTCGCTGGCGCCCGATGGGGCTAGAGATGGCAAGCATATCCGGAACCGGCCCGAATCTGATGGACCCGAACGATCCGGATCCTGGATTAAAATATTTTGATCAGTGTCTTAAAAATAAGGATCCAGACGAATCTGGATCTGAACCCTGGATCACACAGGTCCGACCCAGATAGATCCGGGTCCGGGAAAAAAATAATACACATATATATATATATATATATATATATATATATAATATATATATATATATATATATATATATATATATATATATATATAATAATACAATAAAAAAATAATAATAAACCGGGTATCCAGATACCTGGATCCGGAACTGGACCCGAAGTAACGAGAATGCTTCCGGATTCAACCGGACCCGGGTTTAGATCCGGATTTTACTATCCCTAGTTAGGGCCCTACGCGCCTACGATTCTTTTAAAATTTTATGATTTTATTGGAAAATCAAAATTTCCCACAAATTAATTTCAATTTTCGATCCATTTCAACATAATAAGTGTTTGCCAACTTATAACATGATTATGTTTTTTATGGTTGTTTTTTTTGATAAATTTATGATAGATTATTGGAGAAATAATAAGATTATATGGTGATTTAATCTTGAAGACTTAAGTTTTCTAATTCAATATTTGGTACTAAAAATTTTTATTTGGTCAATAAAAACATTTTTCAAAATTGGATTTATTTTGATGGGTTAATTTTTATAAATATCTTTTTGTTTTTGCGGATAGTTCCATTATGAAGAAAGTTTGTGTTTGGTAATAGCTTTTGTGAAGAACAATTATTGCACGTGACGCTACAGGCCTAATTCATTAAGGTCTATTCGTTGTCTTTGATGAATAAAATACAAATTTTGAGTTTGTCTCAAGTCCAATTTTATAATACATGTTTAGCCTCGTTTTAGTATATTTTTTAAAATAAAATTTTTCAAATAGAGTTTTCTACAACAAATATTTTGGTAGGTGTTTGGTTGTTAGTTGAAGTTTTTATAAAAAAATTTAAAATTATTTTAATTAATAATTTTTAATTTTTTTTTAGATATCGATTATAGGGTGAATTTCGCCTTCAGCTTACAATCGAGAATTTGTATGATGGGGCACTAGCGATACTGCAAAACAAAGACAAAGTCAGTGTATATCGGTAGGCACTCCGACGCTCAAGTCAATGACGAAGACGAGCGGCGAGAATGAGAAGAACAAGGCAAATGGTTACCTGGATCTTCGCAGATTGACGTGAAGGCGATATGTTGGTGTTTATGGAATAATGTATGCTTTGAGAACTCGAGTGTGAGAGCCAAAACTTGAATGAATCAATCACTTAGACCTTTTGTCCTTTTATAGGCTGTTGAGTAGCCCATTTAGTCGGTTTAGGATTCATTGGAAGTGTCATATTTCAATCATATTTAGGAAATGATAGTAGAATAGAGACTGAATTATGAGTGTCTAGATATATGAGATTAAGTGTAATCTGTGTTGTACTTGGATTATACCACCATGTTTGTAGGTAGTTTATCTTGATCCAAATACTTAGTTTCATTATTAAGAATGAATCTGGTTGTGTGTAGACTGGTGGATAACGTTTACTGAGACAATATATAATATGAGACTGTTGGCTAGGACAATGATCAAGTAATGTCAGCTTAGAAATCAATGATGAACTCTATAAGTGTACATTTATTAAAAGAAAATAAATCATTTTACACTTGTAGTTTCATCAACTCCTTAATTTAGTACATTTGTGAAATAATAATTAAAATTATATTTTTATATTTTTATTATGATTTTTATTTATTGTGTAGGTAAAATAGTACTTTGGAAGCTCAACAGGAAAAATAGATATGAAATCTGAATTTCAGGACCCAGAAAATCGAAAATAACATGGCAGCTAGATTCAAAAGGTCGTGCACAACGCCACTCGATCATCACTGGGGCGGCTCGCCAGATCATCTTCATCAAGAACTTGAAGACTGATGGCATCGGGGATGCCGAATCTCCACCTTATTTGCTGCAAATCAGCTTCAGTTATGGACGAGGCCCGATCCATGTCAAGATTTACGAATTCGAGTTCATGGTGACTTGCCTAGGGTCGGGAAACCCTTATGTGGTAGGATTGATTCTCCTCTTTAGATGTATTCGGTGTGGTGTCATAATCATTGGGACTTTCTGATCCCGAACTGTGTACGGTCTCGCACGTGGGTGGCACGTTGGGAGGCAAGATGTTGAGAGAAATCGGGGAGGAAGACTCAGAGTCTGACATTCCTATCAAGGCATGACCCGAGGTGGAAGATTAGTTCACAATCTCACGGTTAGCACAACATGCTAAGACTAGGGTTACCATCATCATCTCTATCAAGTGACTAACCCTAAAAAAGCTCTAAGCGCCTTATCAATGACAAAACAGTAAGTCTTCAAAGCATAACCAAAACAAACACCCCTGAAAAACCCAGAAACACATGCCCCTCATCCCTAGAACCCAGAAAAAACATGCTCATACACACAAACAACCGAAATACATCCGCATGAGTAAACCCACCCTCGTGTTTCCATTATCATAAAAACCCCCAGAACACACAAACAACTGAAATACATCCGCATGAGTAAACCCACCCTCGTGTTTCCATTATCATAAAAACCACCAGAACAAGCTACAAAAACACAAACATCCATTGCATGCAGATTATCACCATTATTGAAAGCAAAAAAATAAACAAGGAGAGAAGTAATCAATATGGGACTTACTTGTTTAGATTGAAGAAGGTTCTGATAAACTTGCAAAGATGTTGAAGGATGGAAGGTTACAGGAGGTAGAGAAGCTCTTAAGATTTCTTTGGAGAATAAGAAGTAGAAAAAGAAGGGTTTGGGTGGAACGACCTTTAAATAGGCTACTCGGGTTGATCTTGACCGTTTGATTGAGGAAAGTGGGCAGGATCAGCGCCACGTATGATGATGATCTCGCCCGTTGAATTCAAATAGAAGTTCAAGATTGAAGCTATTGTTTGGGTTGGACACAGTTGTCCCTGGTTTCGACGCGTAAACCCCGAGAGTAGGACGCGTTGCATCTTGGGGGAAAAAAGCGAAAAAGAACCTTGGAAAGATGTGACGAACATTTAAAGATAAGGTGGTAGAAAAATCCCGGCCCGAGATACCAAAATCCTAAGCCGGGCTTAGCGATTTAAGCCCGGGCCCGGCCCGACCCGGGCTTAAATTAAAAAAAGTCACAATCTCTCACTCTTAGTAGCCCTAACCCTAACCTAATTTACATTTTAGTTTTCAAAATTGACTCTCAGTCTCGTCTCTCTTTCAAATCTCAATCTCAGACTCTCACTGCTCACTGCTCGGCTCGCCTCTAACTGGTCACTACTCGCCTGCTCCTGCTCGGCTTGCTCTCCACTCCCACCTCGCCTCTCACTGCTTGGCTCGGTCTCTGCTCGGCTCGGTCTCCACCTCCAGTCTCTGCCTCGGCTCGACTCTCAGGTTGCGACTAAGCCAGCTAGGAGAGGTAAATTCAATTAAGTGTTTTATTTGGGGCTATTTTTGTTTTTTATGTAATGTTTATTTTATGGTCTTGAATATGCATATAGTTTAATCAAATAAAATTACAGGAGAGGATTTATCCACAGATTGAATACAGATGGTTAACACGAGTTATAACTTAGTATGTGCATCAAAATGGAACAATACTGCATTCAAGGTTGAGGTGTGATACTAGTCATATTCAAGGTTGAGGGTTTGATGAATGTGATACTAGTAATAGTTTCTCTTCTATAATTGTTTAAGATGATTGTGATACTGGTTTTTTTTCTTTTTGGGTTGTGTGGTATCGTTGTATTAAATCACAAGTCAACTCAAAACTTAAGCATATAGGTTCGGGAACAATTTGATATTTGGGTTGGTTATTACTTGGTTGCCATATTTCAAATGCTTTGCTTCCTGGTTATTGATAATTTCAAATGTAATTGATAATTTGATATTTAGGTTGGTTATTACTTGGTTGCCATAATTTCAAATGCTTTGCTCCTGGTTGTTGGTTGCCATAATTTCAAATGGTTTGCTCTTGGTTGTTGGTTGCCATATTGTAATTCTCATTAAATCTTGCCATATTGTTGATTCAATTTTTTTTTTCCAGATTTTGTTATGTCTAACTTGGAAGAATCTACGCCTATTCGGCCAAATTTCCCTGTTTTTTTAACGACCTCGAAGATGTACTCCATGATAGTGATGAAGAAAATAAGATCATTGATATTGAAGATGGAAAAATAGATGAATATGATAACAAAAGAAAGGGGGTAGCATTAGAAAATATGGATAATAAGAGACGAACAACATTGAAATATTGGGATCATTTTACGAAGATTACTGTTGGTGGGAAATTAAAGGCAAAATGTAATCATTGTGCCAAGTTATTGAGTTGTATGTCTGAAAAAGGTACCGGTCACTTAAATAGACACATGAAGAATTGTTATACTAAAAAACAACCTAAGTTTGAAGATACAGTTCAAAAAACTCTTAATGTTATAAAGCAGGAAGATGGAACGACTTCTATTGAGCTTAGATCATTTGATGTAAATATTGTCCACCAAAAAATTATGTCATTGGTTATAAAGCATGAGCTGCCACTTAAGTTTGTTGAGTATGATGGTTTTAATGACTTGATGAGTTATTGTAACCCTTTGGTGAAGAAGATGTTCAGAAACACTTTAAAGGCTGGGATTTTCAAGTTGTATAAATCAGAAAAGATGAAAATAATGAATTTGTTGAATATTAATGACATCATGGTTGTTATTACTACTGACATGTAGACTGCTAGTAACCAAAAGAGAGAGTATATGGTTGTTACATGACACTTCATTGACAACTCATGGCGTTTACAAAGCTGAGTCTTAAGGTAATTTAATTTTGTGTACATATAATATTATGTCTAATTTATTTGTTGAATATGCTAACATTTAATTACATACATTATGTATATGTAGGTTCATATATGTACCAGCCTCGAATACTACTGAATGTCTTTCTCAAGTTCTAATTAAATGTATGATGTATTGCAATGTGGATAGAAAGTTGTCAACGATTACTTTGGATAATTGTTCAACTAATGACACAATGGTAGAAAGATTGAAGGGGATACTTTCAACTGAATCTCTGGTATTGGGTGGTAAATTTTTTCATATGAGGTGTGCAACTCATATTTTGAACCTAATTGTAAAGGATGGTTTGGCCGTGATTGAAGGTGGTATTGCAAAGATTAGGGAGAGTGTTGTTTATTGGAGTAGCACACCAAAAAGGATTGAAACTCTTATGATGTCTGCACGTCAATCATTGATTAAGACTGAAAGAAAGTTGGTGTTTGATTGTCCGACTAGATGGAATTCTACATTTGTCATGCTTGTTATTGCAGTTAAGTACAAAATTTTTTTCCTCGAGTGCAACAAATTGAGCCCCATTATAAATGTTTTCCTTCTGATGCGGAATGAGAGATGGCTGAAAAAATGCTAGAATATTTACGTCCATTTTATTTGTTGACGGAGATGTTTTCAAGTAAGAACTACCCTACAGCCAATATGTTTTTCCATTGGTTTGTAAAATGATGATGTCTTTGATGGAGTGGCAAATGTCTCATGTTCCTCAAGTTAAACTAATGGCCTCTATTATGATGGTCAGGTTTGAGAAATATTGGCAAGAGATTCATGGGGTGTTGGTTATGGCTGTCATTCTTGACCCAAGGTTTAAGATGTTGTTAATTGATTATTATTTTCCAAAGATTTATGGTGTGGGTGTTACAGGGCAAATTATAAGAGCACGTCAACTTTCTGAAGAGATAGTTAAATATTATGAAGCTAAGTCTGTAGTTAGTGGTGAATCTTCTACTTCTGTTGTTCATTCCCATAATACTGTCACCGCTGATTCGTCTTTTTTTAGATTTATCTGACTTTGATTCTTTTGCCACTCAAAGCAATCATATGACAATATCAAAGTCCGATCTTGAGAGGTACTTAGAGGAGCCTTTAGTTGCTAGAACTCCTGACTTCGATATTTTGAATTGGTGGAAGACAAATAAAGGAAAATATCCTATTTTGGCTGAGATAGCTAAAGATATATTAGCCATTCCTATTACGACTATGGCATCAGAGTCTGCTTTTAGTACCGTGGGGAGACATTTGAGTCCACATCGTGCCAAATTACATCCTGACACATTGGAGGCAATAATATGCACTCAAATTGGTTATGGGCTTCTGAGCGAGGTATAAGACTATAATTATTATTTCTTAATTAATTATTTTCTTTGATTTATATTTTTTAACATTTTTTCTCATTAGGTCTTATTCATGAACAACTTATATTTGCTGGAGAGGAACTAATGGGTGAAGTGGAAAAAGACTTTGAGCCACAAGAGTTGGATTAGTTTGATGCATTAGTTTGTGGCATTTGGATAATTGGATTGTTAGTTTATGGATGAAACATTGAAACTTTTAATATATTTGTTTGTGGCATTTGGATTGTTAGTTTATGGATGAAACATTGAAACTTTTGATGTATTTGTTTGTGGCATTTGGATAGTCAGTTTATGGATGAAACATTGAAACTTTTGATATATTTATTTGTGATTTTGTGGCATTTTGGATTGTTAGTTCATGGATGAAATATTGAAACTTTTGATGTATTTGTAAATTATCTTGCAATTTTTGCATTTAGTGTGAATGTATGATGTATTTGTATAATATAAACTGTATTTGAATTTTTTTTTTTAAAAATTCGGCCCGGGCCCAGCCCGACCCGTTGCACCCTTATTTAAAGAAGGCATTTAAGGTTTCATGATTTTCTAGGGGCGGTTCACAAGCCCTGAAAAGACATTTGAAAGGCACTCATTATAGAGCGAAATATTTTGACGATACATGTGCCTTTAAGACCCGATGACATGGACACAATCTACACCTTTATTATAGTAATTCCCGACATCAACTCACCAACTCGTTGATACCAAGAACTAGAGGACAAATATTGTGATGGAGTTGGTGCTTGGAGTTCCAATCCGATTTATATATTTTATTATTTATTAATAAAATAACTACATTTTTCATTTCATACTATGGGTGAATATAGGGTCGGGTCAAATCGTTAAACCGCCGAACCGAACCGCCACGGTTTTATGTAGGATATTTACAATTTAAGTTTTTAATTTCCTAAAACGCAACCCGCGCGGTTTGAACAAAAAAATAAAAAACCGCCCAAAACCGCACCGCGAACACCCATATTTCATACATTATAATGGTATTGTCATTACGTGTATTAAAATGATGTATAGATATGCTAAGAATGACATCGATCTTAGAATAGTCTTGACACTAGGTGTAAACTATTCTTAAAGTAAATATTCCTAGTCGTTGGTTTTGGAATACGGTTGAATTCCTATAACCTAGAAGACTATCACATGTCGTATATTGGAATTGGAGTTCCAATGGTTTAACGCTATGTACCATGAGTTTTGGAAACTCGTATAGACATGTGGGTATTCGTTGGAGCGAATACTGAATGACTCATAGGTGATTCCTAATAGTTGGAAGTACACACCACCGTCAATAGAAATCTCATCGAGTCGAGTAGCATATGTAATCCTTTGAATATAGGATAGCATTGATTTTGTGTGAGATCCTCCACACTTAGATGTCATGTATGTCAGAAACCTTTCATGGTCTGGCCTCTAGGTGTTCGTTGGGTGTGGATCGATGCACTCAGTAATCAAGTGCGAAGCAAGATAGGATATGTCGGCCCATATGTGTACCATAAGGGGTTTAGGTATCCATGTGAGTTAAGTCACGATTCTTAAAGACTTTGGCCAAAGCCGATCACCTAGGGTGGATCGCATCAGTTGTAAAGAATCGTGGACATGTCGACATGAGATGTGCGCCTTGGAAACTTGACGGTATATTCTATGTTTCCTAAGCACAACTCAGATAGCCTATGACGGAGGGATTGTTAAACATATGTGATGACCTCGACTTGTATAGTTCAGAAATGTCGTTCGTGTTCTTCGCTAATTCAGAGGTGGCCGAATTGCGTACATATTAGCTAGGCTTATATGACGAACATGTCTGAACTTAGAGAGTCCCAATATAAAGTGTACTCGTTGAGCACTTGGGTAGCCAATTAATTTTTGATAAAAGATAATATTCGATATTATAATTATCAACTAAGATAATCAAGTGTTATTGGATAACATTGATTATTTACTTTGACCTAATTGAATTAATTGGATTTATTCAATAATTACACAAGGGCTTAATTGTGAAATCATAATTATCACTACCATTTGAGGATATTATGGTAATTGTAAATATGTAATAATAGGTGGTTTTGGCTTGATTTAATTGGATTAAATCAATGTGGTAAACATTTAACTAATCTATTTCCTAATACTTGGCTTGATTTAATTGGATTAAATTAAAGTGGGAGACAATGAAGATTAGTCACACCTAATTATACATATTTTAACAAATTATATTAAGCCCACTTAAAAGTTGATTACAACTTTTATTAATTAAAAATTGCCTAAGTTTTGCTATAAATAGCAAGCTTTAGGAATGTTTTAATTACAAGTTCAAATACAAGCATAAGAAAATTCTTGAGAGATTAGCCTAAGTTAGAGAAGTGTTTGGAGAAGCTTGTGAGGTCTCTACAACATTTCATCTAGGAGAAATCAAGATTGGATCTTGAAGTGAAGCTTGGAAGCATTGGAAACAAGATTGGATCTTGAAGTCAAGCTTGCACACCTTGGAGGTTCTCCAACAATTTCAACAAGGAGAAGTAGATTGGATCTTGCATCAAGCTTACTAGGTAATGTTTGATCTTCTCCTAAGATATGTTTATTTGTGTATTAGATGCATGATCACATAGCTTAATGTTGAATAAGGCTAATCAATTGTGTTATGATACTTTAGAAGTATAAACACAACATGCTTGTAATTAGGTCAAAGATATTCATGTTGGACATGAAACAATTAATTAGAGTTTGGAACTCTAGATTAAAGTTTAGAGCTATGACTACCATTCTAGATTACTTGACCACCTTTAGGTGGACTAGAATTGTTCATGAGACATTTCTAATTAGGATTTTAAAATGGTTTGTGTATTGGATTCAAAATTTACGAAAATGCGTATTTAGAATAAATTTATGTTTTTGGAAAAATATTTGATATTTTAAAAAACTAGATTTTTATTCTATAACATGTGTTTATGATGGTTTTGAAATTAAAAATTAATTTTAGGTGTTTTTGAAGTGTTTAGGGAAGACCAGATGCAATTAGGGTATTAGACCCTAATTGCATCAGCTCTCTGGAATCCAGAGAGTTGTGCAAGGGAAAAGAAACAATGAAAATAAAAAAAAAAAATAGCTTGTGGAGCTACAGTGCGCGCACGCACTGTTCAAGCGTGCAGTGCGCGCGATATTTTTATTTTTGATCGTTTGGGAGTTTCCGGACTCCGATTCAGTCCCGATTTTTTCCTATACACTCGTAATGGAATATAGTATTTCATTAAATATTTTAAAATTACACCCATACTTTATATCCATGGGTTAGACCCATTTTCCGCTGCCCGAGGCACCGATCCGACCCTAGGGGTTCCACAAATGCCCCAACAGAATGGTATCAGTAGCAAAAGCTTAACCACACAACACATGTTTTGAATCTATGCCATATTAATTTTAATTTAATTATGCATAGGACATATTGGATATGTATTGCATGTTTTAAATTAAAACTTTGACCTAATTAAATTAATGACTTGATTGTCATAAATCTCCCGTGATTAGGTGATTACTTTTAAGTAATAGTATTAATAATGTTGGAGCATTATTGGATGGTCCGTCTTATCAATACGGAGATGAATGGGTTATTACTACTTATATACAATATCGTCATTAGTGTGAGGATATAAGTGCTCGAAACTTAGGTCGCTCCGGTAAAACATTAGATGTAGCGTGATGAGTTAACGTAGTCACCCAATATCGTCATTAGTGTGAGGGTGTACATACGAAGCTCATTAGTGCACATTGACAAGTATACACCTAGAACACGTCTTAATCCAATATCGTCATTAGTGTGAGGATAAGAAACGGTTCAGGACCAAACCAGGAGTCACATGAAGTGATTGACCTTGAAGGTCTACCTAATGAGTTTACAAAGGCCAATATCGTCATTAGTGTGAGGCTAGAGTAAATGTCATGGGATCCACTTCCCGCTGTGAAATTTTGACAGTCAAATTTCTATTTTTCGGTTAAGGGAGATTATAGAATTATGTAAAGTAGTGGGATGGCACTAATAGATTTAAAATTCCATAATCAATTAGTGTTATCACTTTTGAAATGAAAATTGTTCTGCTACTACTCAAAGATGTTATCTTGTAGATGGCTGCCACTAATCCATTGATGAAACTTTTGGATTCCAATAAGCTAACAGGAGCCGAGAACTATTTCGAATGGAAAATGAACATGCGTCTTGTCTTGGAGTATTAAAAGTTTACTTATGTCACGATCAATCCACTGCATGTTGATATCGATCCTGACTCCACTCCAAAAGAGGGAGAAACTTTTGATAGATGGAAGGATGATAACCTGAAGGTGAAATCCTACATCTTAGGATCGATGGTTCCAGATTTGCTGAGACAGTACATTGAAGTACCGGATGCTTGGAGCATCATGCGAACACTCAAGGAGTTGTTCGACGTAAATCAAGAGATGGAACTTTATCGAAGGTCTAAGGAATTGTTCTGTGTTGAACTCAAAGAGGAGGAGCTGTCAGCACTCATGTTTTGAACATGATTGACCAAATTCGATATCTTGAACGACATGACATTGTGTTTGATGAAAGGCTAGGCCGTAATTTGATTATGTCTTCCTTGCCTGGTTCTTATGCTGGCTTTGTATTGAATTTCCATATGCATTCGATGCAAGCCACATACGAAGAACTTCATAACATGCTTCGCACGGCGGAGTAAGATTTGAAGAAAGGCAACCCCACACTGTATCTCCATGGTGGAGCTGGCTCTTCAAAGACTTCTGGGAAGTCAAAGAAAATAAAGATGGGGAAGAAGAAGATATCAAAGAAAAACTCCAAGAAGCTCAAAGGCGCAAAACCGAAAGTAGCTCATGATCAATGTCTACAATGCAAGAAATCTAGACACTGGAAGAATGACTGTCCAGAGCTTAAAGCAGAACCCTCAGGTACGCTTTGTATTTTTCCAATTATTGACATCTCATTAGCCTTAGATGCAAATAGTGGATGGGTGTTAGACACTGGCAGTCCTATTCATATTTGTAATTCCCTACAGGAAATGAGGGTTAAATGAAGGCTAAATAAAGGGGAGATCCAGCTTAGAGTTGGCAATGGCGAGACATTGGATGTCAAGGCCATATGAACTGTTGTTCTAGATCTCCTAAATGGATGTAAATTAGATTTGCATGACTGTTATTATGTTCCCTCACTTATCACACAAATAATATCGCTGCCAATATTAGATAAAGAGAGATATAAAATAAACATTAAGGATGAAACTTTATGTTTGTATGATAAAAATAATTTATTGAAATGTGAATGTTTTTTCATCAACGGTCACTATGTTTTGGAAACATGTAGAGATGTCTTTATATAGAGAAAAATACAATAGGAAGTCTGAACTAAATAATACTGAATTATGGCATATGAGATTGGGCCACATAGGTGTTAGACGTCTATCCAAATTGGTAAATGATGGTTTGATTGAAAATCTTACCTTAGATCCTTATCTGATTTGTGAGTCATGTATCCAAGGAAAGATGACAAAGGCCCCATTTCAAGGTGTTGGACACTGTGCTGGAGATTTACTGGAGCTAATACACAGTGATGTGTGTGGTCCATTAAATCATACCGCTCATGATGGTTCGACATACTTTGTGACTTTCACATATGACAAGTCTAGATATGGATATGTCTATCTGATGAAACATAAGTCGAAAAAATTTGACAAGTTCAAAATATTCTGAAACGAAGTAGAAAAACAAACCAGTAAATTCATCAAATGTCTTAGATCAGATCGAGGTGGTTAATACATGAGTGATAAATTCAGAACTAATATAGCCCACCAGGAACACCTCAACACAATGGAGTGTCTGAGCGTAGAAATTGTACTTTATTGGATATGGTGAGATCCATGATGAGCTATACAGATATTCCTTATTACCTTTGGGGTTACGCTTTACAAACTGCTGCCTACATACTTAATAGGGTTCCATCGAAAGCTGTTTCTACGACCCCCTATCAGATATGGATCGGTAGAAATCCAAGTCTTAAGCATTTAAAGATTTGGGGTTGTCCTGCATACGTAAGAATTGCGCAGCGGGATAAACTAGCACCCATAGGGTATAAATGTAGGTTCGTTGGATATCCTGATAATTCCATGGGATATCAATTCTATGATTCCGAGCAACGAAATGTATTTGTTGTTCGCTTTGCAACTTTTCTTGAAAAGTAATTTTTGAGAGAAAGTGGGAATTGTAGAGAGATTAAACTTGATGAGTTTGATCCCAACAATAAAGAACCTGAGATGGAACCAGAGATCCAACTAGGTGAAAGATCTACAACACAGGTTCTACGTAAGTCGAATAGTATATCAATGCCTCCTGAGAGACTATTTTTAACATCTGATGTGAGCCTTGATGTTCTCCTCTTGGAGGAAACAGATCCGACTATGTATAAGGAAGCGATATTGGATATCGATTCGGGAAAATGGCAGGAAGCCATGAAATCCGAAATGGATTCAATGCATGCCAATCAAGTCTGGGACTTAGTTGAACTTTTTGAATGAGTTAAACCTATTGGCTGTAAATGGGTTTACAAAAGGAAGCGAGGGCCCGACGGAAAGGTGGAAACCTTTAAGGCCCGACTGGTAGCGAAAGGTCACACTCAACGTCCTGAGATTGACTATGAGGAAACTTTTTCACCAGTAGCCATGCTAAAATCCATTAGGATTCTTTTAGCCATTGTTGCATATCACGACTAG